>CM038395.1:165848099-165879742 GCA_021498475.1 Saguinus midas
TATTCTTTTTTCATCTACTCATTTATTTATTTATTATGGTATCTTCTTACTTATCCATATCTTAAAAATTTCCTTGGCCATTTCTGGACTGCTCCTATTATTTCATCTCTATAGATTCTTTTTTGAAGTGAACTCATCCACTTCTATAACTGTAAATATACTCTTTATTTTTCACTCTTCTAAAGCTATATAACTGTATATCTAGGAGAAATCTTTACATATATAAACTACAGATATCTGATATATAAGGCTGTACCCATTATCATTCCTGCTTCCTCTTCAACCTCAAAGTCTCATTTATTTTCCTATGCTTTTTATTTTAGGAATTAGTTGTTCATCACCCAAAAATCCAAGTCAAAGTTTCGGATTATGTTCAGATTAATTCTTCCTTTCCCCTCCTTTCTGATGCATAATTAATCCCTAGGTCCTGCCATTCTGACATTCTCAACTTCTCTTAAATACATTTGCTTCTCTTTATCCCAACTATCCCAGTATCCCTAATTCAAGCAATCATCAGCTTACCACTAAATCATTAAAGAATGCCCTCCTGGCATGTTTCCTTGTTCTAAGGTCCTTCTCCATTTCATTCTTTTGGTGGAATATGTTTGCAGGTGTGGATCTGGAATCATTCCCTTTCCAGCACTGTTTCCAGCCCTCCATTCATTTCTGCCTTCTCTCCTACTCTATCCCTCTAGACGGACTAGTCTTATAGTTTATTGGCAGACGGACCAGTCTTACAGTTTACCCGTCTTATATTTCCTGATTCATTTTTCAGGCATTTATAAGTCTCCTCCCTCCTTAGAATAAACCTCATATGGCACATCCAAGGGGTCCCTGTAAATCAGTACTGCTCTCACTGCAGCCCTGGTTGAAGAGGCAACAAGCCCACATACTCCATGCCACTATTCCCAGCACAGCCTGAGAACAGCTCATTCCAGCCCTGGGAGAGTACAGACAGGATCCTAAAATCTGACCCACAGATGGCAAATACCTTATACACATCCCTGGTGCTCCCAAACTTCAACCCACAACAGATATGGCATTCTTCCCTACTGGGCCAAAGACAGTGAAGTTCAGCCTAAGTCCCAGATCAGAGATGAGGTATGTCAGGAAGTGACAACCATCCAGTTTGCATGGGAGTGTCTCAGTTTTTAAGCTGAAAACCTAACTCCCAAGAAACCCCTCCATCCCAAGAATTCCAGGACAATGGATCACCTTAGTAGAAGACATCAAATCCAGAGATGGTCTGGTAGAAAACCCCACCATGTAGGAACCCAAGGGCAAGGTGGGAGGGAGCTGGAGGCAGGGCCAGCAGCTCTGCAGACAGTTCTAGAGCCTGGCTGATGGTTCCTTACCTGGAGAAACTGTACTAGTCAGGATAGTTTCAGATAACTGGGGTAAGGCACAACCCAAAATATCAGTGGCCTGAGGTAATAAAGGTTTATTTCTTGTTCACATCCCACAAATGAATGTGAACTGGCAGAAAGTCCCTGCACAAAACAGCAATTCCAGGATGTGGTTGCCTTCCACGGATCCATGCAACACCCCTTAGGGCAGAAGCCCCCCTGGATCCTCTGTGTTCATTCAGCAGACACAGGAGGAGAGGGTGGGGAGAGAGCTGTGCAGGGGTTGTAGGGCCAGGCCTGAAATGGTTCTTCATCACTGCCTCCCACATTGCACTGGCTGAAACAGTCACAGGACTGATGCTAACTGCAGGGAGACAGGGAAATCCAGCTAGCTGGCTGTGCACCACAGGCAGATAGGAAGGGGGTTGTGCTGGCTCTCCAGGTCACCACTGTATTCACCACTCACTAGTCATCAAAGCAGGACTCTGAGCTCAGAGGGTCCAAGAGCCTCCCTCATGCCACAAGTCCTTTTCATACCTGGCTTCAACAGGAGAATACTGTGGAATGGCAGCAATAAAAGGGAAAGAAGCTGGGTGCAGTGATTCACACCTGCAATCACAACACTGGGAGGCCAAGGAGGGCAGATCACATGAGGTCAGGAGTTTAAGAACAGCCTGGCCAACATGGCAGAACCCTATCTCTACTAAAACTACAAAAATTAGCCGGCCATGGTGGTGGACAACTGTAATCCCAGCTACTCAGGAGGCTGAGGCAGAAGAATCACTTGAACCTGGGAGGCAGAGGTTGCAGTGAGCCGAGATTGTGCCACTGCACTCCAGCCTGAGTGACAGAGCAAATCTCCATCTCAAAAAAGAAAAAGAGAAAGAAATGAAATAGAAAGAACCCAGTAATTACAAGAGAGAAATGAAAGGATATGTTCACATAAAAAGTTGTACAAAAATGAACCTAGCAGCGTGGTGCACAGTAGCCAAAAAGTGAAGACAACCCAAGCATCCACCAATGGATAAATGGGTAACCAAAATGGTGTGGCCATATCATAAAATATTTTTCAGCCTTAGAAAGGAGTAAGTATCGATGCGTCTACAACATGAATGAACCTCAAAAACACTGCACTAAAGGAAAGAAATCAGTCATAAAAGGACTATAGTATGTGATTCCACCTATAAGAAATGCCAAGAATTGGTAAATCCATTGAGAGGTGGTAGGAATAAGGACTGACTGCTAAAGGGGATTTGGAGTGATAAAAATATTCTAGAATAGTTCATAGTGATGGTTGCATAGGCTTTCAACAGTGAAAACCATGCAATTGTACATAAATTTTTTTTTTTTTTTGAGATGGAGTTTTATTCTTGCTGCCCAGGTTAGAGTACAATGGCACTGTCTTGGCTCACTGCAACCTCTGCCTCCTGAGTTCAAGTCATTCTCCTGCTTCAGGCTCCCCAGTAGCTGGGACTACAGGTGTGTGCCACCATCCTGAGCTAATTTTTGTGTTTTTAGTAGAGACAGAGTTTCACCATATTGGCCAGGCTGGTCTCAAACTGCTGCCGGCCTTGGCCTCCCAAAGTGCTGGGATTACAGGCATAAGCCACTGCACCCAGCCAGAATTATACATCTTAAAAGGGTACATTTTATGATGCATTAATTATATCTCAATTAAAAAAAAAAGGAAAGCAAAGTTGTCACTTGGTCCCCCACCCAAGCCCTCCCACACGTACCCCTAGCCTCCTGCTGTGCCTTTGGCCTCCTTCTGTGGGCTCCTGGCACCCTCACATCCTGCAGCTGGTGGATAGCAAGGAACATGTACACACACACACACACACACGCACACAGCATAAGCACATGCTATGGTTGCCATGGTGATGTGTGACATGTCCAAGCCTTGGGTCTACTCCTCATCTCCAAAGCAGCAGGCGGGCAGCTGTGTGGGGGCAGGCAGGGGCTGCAGATGTGAAAAGCACCAGAAGCATTGATTGCAAAGGGCATTATTGATCTTCGTTTCTGCAAGGCACTGCCAGAGCACCGGGGCTTCCAACTAAACCACGGAGCTTCTGGAAACAGTAATTCTAAAATGTTTTTCTGCCATCTGGTCTTTTAATGACCCTTCAACTCTAAACGCCAAGGCTTCCAGGGAAGCACTCTGGACTAAAATGCTAGATTTTCTTACTCAGGCAGCTGCAGAAAAGAAAGTTCTAAAGACACAGACAAGCTGAGATTTCTTTGTTTCAGGAAAACTGCCCCTGAATGAGAATGACCCCTTGTATTTGGAGAGTGTGTTTATGGTTGGCTGAGCTGATCACATTCACCATCACACCACTCCTCATGCCAATTGCATGAGAGAAATGGATTAGTCCCATTTTAAAGATGGAGTGAATGAGGCACAAAACAGTGAGAAGTTTGTCTAGGGTCATCTGCCCACGAAGAGTAGAACTTGGTTTCAGATAATATTGGAGTCAAGGCCAGGTGCAGTAGCTCATATCTGTAATCCCAGCACTTTGGGAGGCTGAGGCAGGAAAATCACCTGAACTCACCAGCCTGGCCCACATGATGAAACCCCATTTTTACTAAAAATACAAAAATTAGCTGGCTTCGGTGGCAGGCTCCTGTAATTGGGAGGCTGAGGCAGGAGAATCACTTGAGCCTGGGATGCAGAGGTTGTGGTGAGCCAAGATCATGCCACTGCACTCCAGTCTGGGTGACAGAGGGAGATCCTGTCTCAAAAAAAAAAAAAAAGAGAGAGAGAGTAAGTGTGGAGAGAACCTATTCTTCAATCCAGTCCAGGCGACAAAGTTAGACTCTGTCTCAAAAAAAAAAATGCTCCACTACTCCATCAAGCTGATTTCATTTACTCATTCAGACAGTCAGTCAGTCAGTCAGAAACCTTTACTGAGCACCTACTGTGTGCCAGGCTTTATCAGGGTGTTGATGAAGTGGTAGACAAAACAACCCAGGCATTGACCTTCGTGGACCTTGGTAACCTATAGGATGGAGTAAGTAGTTTCTTACTTACAAGTAAGTAAAGGAATAAATAAGTACTTAATCTTAGTTGATGAGCAGTGCTTCATAGGAAAATAAACTACAGATGAAACTAACATGTGAACTGAAACCTGGGTAATAAGAAGGAGGCAACAGTACCAGAACATTAAGAGTGGAGAGAACTGAAAGTACAGTTTGGTATCTGCAAAAACACCGAAAGATGGCCAGGTAGGTAAGCACAGTGAGCAGGAGAAAGAGCAGCTAAGCAAGGTCGGAAGTTAGGCAGGTACTACCAAGTAACCTGTACATTCTGTGCAATCCCTATCATCAAAATACCAGTGGCATTCTTCACAGAAATACAGAAAAATCTTCATATTTGTAGGGAATCATTAAGGATCCTGAATAGCCAAAGAAATCCTGAGCAAAAAGAACAAAGCTGGAAGTATCATACGACCAGGCTTCAAAATATACTACAAAGTGGCTGGGTGTGGTGGCTCACAACTGCAATCTCAGTGCTTTGGGAGGCCAACGTGGGTGGATCACTTGAGGTCAGGAGTTCCTGCCAACTCCTGACCAGCATGGCCAACATGGTGAATCCCTGTCTCTACTAAAAATACAAAATTAGCCAGGCATGGTGGTGTACACCTATAATCCCAGCTACTCCAGAGGCTGAGGCAGGAGAATCACTTATAACCCAGGAGGCAGAGGTTGCAGTGAGCCAAGATTGTGCCACTGTACTCTAGCCTGGGTGACAGAGGGAGACTGTGTCTCAAAAAAAAAAAAAAGAAAGAAAAGAAAGAAAGAAAAAATACTACAAAGCTTTAATTACTAAAAACGCATAGTACTGGCATAAAAACAGACACACAGACAAATAGAACAAAATAGAGAGCTCAGAAATTAATCCAAGCTTCTACAGCCAACTAATTTTTGACAAAGGAATCAGGAACACTCACTGGGGAAAGGAGAGTTTCTTCAATAAATGGTGCTGGGCAAATTGGATATGCAGAAGAATGAATCTAGATCTCTGTCTCTCACTATATACAAAAATCAACTGAAAATGGATCTAAGATCCCAAACTATAAAATTACCAGAAGAAAACATAAGGGAATGCTTCAGGCCATTGATCTGGGAAACGATTTTATGAATAAGACCTTAAAAGCACAGACAACACAAGCAAAACTAAACAAATGACATTACATCAAACCTAAAAAGCACCTGCACAGCAAAGGAAATGATCAACAAAGAAGGCAGCCTAAAGAATTGAGAAAATATTTGCAAACTATTTATTTGGCAGGAATTAATATCCAGAATATATGAGAAACTCTAATGTCTCAACAGTGGAAAAATGCAATTAAAAATGGGAAAAATGCCAGGCATCATGCTCATGCCAGTAATCCCAACACTTCACAGACACACAGACAAATAGAACAAAATAGAGAGCTCAGAAATTAATCCAAGCTTCTACAGCCAACTAATTTTTGACAAAGGAATCAGGAACACTCACTGCGGAAAGGAGAGTTTCTTCAATAAATGGTGGTGTACACCACTGTGGTGTACCTGTGGTGTACCTCAGTGTGGTTTTGGTTTGCATTTCCCTGATGATTACTGATATTGAACATTTTTCATTTATTTCTTGGCCATTTCTATTTCTTCTTTTGAGAAACATCTGTATAGATTATTTGCATTTGTATAGGTAAACCACAGGAGGCCAAGGCCAGAGGATCACATGAGCCCAGGAGTTTGAGACCAGCCTGGGCAACAAGGCAAAACCCTATCTCTACCACAAATATGAGAAAATATCTGGGTGGCCAGGCACGGTGGCTCATGCCTGTAATCTCAGCACTTTGGGAGGCCAAGGCAGGTGGATCACAAGGTCAGGAGTTAGAGACCAGTCTGGACAACATAGTGAAACCCATCTCTACTAAAAACACAAAAAATTAGCCAACTGTGGTGGCAGGCACCTGTATTCCCAGCTATTTGGGAGGCTGACGCAGGAGAATCGTGTGAAGCCCGGAGGTGGAGGTTGCAGTGAGCTGAGATAGCATATTGCACTACAGCCCAGGGACAGTGTGAGACTCCATCTCAAAAAAAAAAAAAAATTAGCTGGGCATGGTGGCATGTGCCTGCAGTCTCAGCTACCAGGGTCATGGGGACAGGAGGGCCTGAGGTAGGAGGATCACCTGAGCCCAAGAGGTCAAGGCTGCAGTATGCCTTGATCATGCTCCTGCACTCCAGCCTGGGCAACAAAGAGAGACTGTCTCAAAAAAAAAAAAAAAAAGACGAGAGAGTGGGGTGGAGGAGATGCAAATGACCTATACAGATGTTTCTCAAAAGGAGAAATAGAAATGGCCAAGAAATAAATGAAAAATGTTCAATATCAGTAATCATCAGGGAAATGCAAACCAAAACCACAGTGAGGTATCATCTCACCCAGTTAGAGCGGCTATCATCAGAAAGACAAAAAATAACAAATGCTGGTGAGGATACGGAGAAACAGGAGCTCATACGCCATTGATGGGATTGTGAATTAGGACAGCCACTATGGAGAAAGTATGGAGGATTCTCAAGAAACTACAAATAGAACTACGGTCAGATCTGCAATTCCACCACTGGGCAGTTATCCAAAGGAAAGGAAATCAGTATACTGAAGACACTTTTGCACTCCCAGATTTTTTGCAGCACTATTCACTATATCCCAGATAGGAAACCAATCCAGGTATCCAACAAAGACGAATGAAGAAAATGTGGCAGATATGCACGATGGAATACTATCCAGACATAAAAAAGGATGAAATCCTGTCTTCACAGCAACATGGATGGGACTGGAGGACATTATGTTAAATGAAATAAGCCAGAAACAGGAAGTTAAACACCACATGTTCTCATTCATATGTGGAAGCTAAAAACAGTTGCTCTCATAAAAGTAAAAAAACAGAAGACACTAAAGGCTGGGAAGTAGAGCAGGCAGGGAGGAATAGGGAGAAATTTGTTAAAGGATACAAAATTACAGCCGGATGAGAAGAAGTTGCAATATTCTATAGCACTGTAGGATGACCATAGTTAACAATAAGGTATTAGATACTAATAGTTTCAGATAACTAGAAGGAGGACATTGAATGTTGCCAACACAAAGAAGTGGTGAGGCCGGGCATGGTAGCTCATGCCTGTAATTCCAAGTACTTTGGAGGCCAAGGCAGGCAGATCACCTGAGGTCAGGAGTTCAAGAAGAGCCTGACCAACATGGTGAAAATCTTTTAATTTTTTTTTAAAAAAGTGATAAATGTTTGAGATGATGAGTATGCTAATTACCCAAATCACTATACATTATGTATGTTGCAACTTCACTATGAGCCTCATAGATATGTACAATTATTATGCCAATTTAAAATTTTTTATTAAAATTTTTTTTAATTTATTGGTTGAAAAAGAAGGTAGACAGCAGCCAGACCATGCAGCTGTGAGGGCATGGAGAGGAGTCTGGAAGCTCTTCTGGGCATGGTGGGAAGCCAAAGGAAGGTTTTGAGCAAAGGCACGGCCAAATCTGACTGACACTTCCAGAGCATCTCTCTGGCTGCTGCTGGGAGTGCACAGTCAAGAGAGGAGCTGGGGTGGCCGTTCAGGATTGCTACGGGTGAGGACAAGAATGAGTTCTCTGCCCAAGGTCCGATACCTTAGCTAAGTGTTCAAATTTAGCATGGTCAGTAATGGGACCATGTGACATCATGTGCCATTTGAAGTGATACAATAGGAAGGATGCCAGATCACCCAGGTAGAATTCTTGCCAAGATATTTAACCTCGATTAATCATCCAGAAACAGTAAGACAAATCCAGAGTGCTAGGCATTCTACAAAACAAATGACCCAGACTGTTGAGAAACGTCAGTGTCCTGAAAGATGAAAAGAGGAAGAGGAGAGCACTACAAACAAGGTGGGAAAGAGACACGACAACTACATGAGCTGTGATTCTCAAATGGATTCTGTAGCAGGGGACTGAAAATTACTGTAAGCTGGGTGAGGTGGCTCATGCCTGCAATCCCAGCACTTTGGGAGGCCAAGGCGAAGAGCTCATTTGAGATCAGGAGTTCAAGACCAGCCCAGCAGACATGCTGAAATGCCATCTCTACTACAAAGACAAAGAAAATTAGCCAGGCATGGTGGCACACACCTGTAATCCCTGCTACTTGGGAGATGGAGGCTACAGTAAGCCAAGATTGCACCACTGCACTCCAGCCTGGGCAGTAGGGTGAGACTTCATCTCAAAAAAGAAAAAAAAAGAAAATTATTGTAAAGAACATTACTGAGACCATTGGGGCAATTGAAATATGATCATAAATTGGATAATGTATCAATGTTAAACTTCTTGGTTATGATGATGTTGTGGTTATATAAAGAAATGTGTTTATTTTATTTATTTATTTTTTTCTGAGATGGAGTTTCGCTCGTTACCCAGGCTGGAGTGCAATGGCGCAATCTCGGCTCACCGCAACCTCCGCCTCCTGGGTTCAGGCAATTCTCCTGCCCCAGCCTCCTGAGTAGCTGGAATTACAGGCACGTGCCACCATGCCCAGCTAATTTTTTGTATCTTTAGTAGAGACGGGATTTCACCATGTTGACCAGGATGGTCTCGATCTCTTGACCTCGTGATCCACCCGCCTAGGCCTTTTCTGAAATATACACGAATTTATTTATTGATTGGTTGGTAATGCTCATCTTTAGTACTTTTTCCTCGTTCAGACACATTTTCCCTAGAGATTCTGCTTATTTCCTTTTATGTGGGGGGCTGTAACTTAGGGTATTTATCTTCAAGTGTAAAGAATGTCACCTGTACTCCCAGAAATTTGTTACTCTTTTTAAACCAGGAAGGAGCAGTTGGCTCTTGTGTCTTTGGAGCTTTTCACAAAGCTCTGTGCCTGGATTAACTACTGACCCCATGTGATACACGGAGCGTTTTTGCGCTTCTTTGCGGTGCGGTGCGGCGCAGACCCCGCTGGAGCGGACTTGCTTCCCTCCCTACCCCGGCTCCCTCCCTTCCCCGGCGGCTGTGGCCCGGCTGCCCCGAGGGGCTTTCCACGGACCGGCGCCTCAGCCCCGCCGGTGAAAGCGTCTAAGCTAGCCTTGCCCCTCCCCGGTGCTCGGCCTGGGGGTTCTTTTCCGTGGGGTGACGGCCCAGAGGGCGGAGCGGCGTGGGTGTCCACAGCTAGGTGGAGTCCGGGGCAAGGGAGGCGGCGGGAGGCGTGGAGAGCGGGAGCGGGAGCGAGGCTGGAGGCGGCTGGGAGCTCGCCTCCCTCGGGGGTCGCTCCGCAACTCAGCGAGGGCAGCGTGGCAAGGGCGGCGTGGATTCAGCCTCTCCCGAGTAAGGAGAGCGCAAATCTCCCCAGTATTTCCCCGGAAGCGCGGCCGAGAAGAGCGCCGCGATGTGTGGGAGGCAGCCGGCGGCTCCCGCCTCAGGAAGGGCATGTTCGGAGGGGCGGCCGCGGTGCGCCACCCGCCTCAGCGCCCCCTCCCAGCCGCCGCCGCCGCCGCCGCCGCCGCCGCCACAGCGCCCTAACCGTCATAAAAGGGGCGGCTGAGATTCCTGACTCGAGGCCCGTGCTCACCGCCGCCTGCGCAGGCGGCGATGACACGGCGCTCGCGACGGCCCTGTGGCGCCGGGCGGCCGTTAGTGACCGTTTGGAGGCTGACCGCCAGGGTGTCTGTGGCAGCGCCACCAGCATGGACTGCGTCCGGATCATCGAAACTTCCCAGAGCCGGACGGCGATCTGGGAGACTTGGGAGAAACTTAACTAGTTTGGGGTAAAATGAAATCTATGTATTGAGCACTTTTAAATGGCCTGGCAGTGTTGCAGATGCAGGGCAAACAGTGGAAGACAGCAGAGAGCCCCATTCTAAGTCTGACCCTTACATTCAATAGGGAAGTAAGGGCAGCTAGCACATGAATAGTCAAGAATGGCAGGTGCTGACGTGCTGGGAAGATAGTAAAGCAGGGTAATGGATTGAAGAGGAGGGCAGTTTTATGGAGGGTTGGTGCTAAGAGCTGGATGTTCTCTTTAAGTGACATGTGAACAGTCTTAAAAGTGAAATGGGCTGGGTACAGTGGTTCCTACCTTTAATCCCAGCACTTTGGAAAGCCAGGATGAGGGGATTCCTTGAGGCTGGAAGTTTAAGACCAGCCTGGCCAACACAGAGACACCCCATCTTATTTATTTTTAAAAATAAAAAAGTGAGGGGAACCTTGTGAGGATGATGGGAGAGGGCTTCCAGAGAGGGATATCTGCTTTGGAATTCCTGAAATGGAAACAAAGTTGTTTTAGGAAAAGGACAAAGACACAAGGGTGGCTGCAGCAGAGTGAAAGGATGCTGGGATGAATAAGGTGGGTGAAGGCCTTGTACACTTAGTGAGCACTCACAGAGAAGATGGACTTCAGTTGAGATGGAAAACCACTGCAGGATTATAGCCCAGGATTCCTGTTAATTCTCTAAGAAAAAGACCGAGCAGCAGCTCTATGCAAATATACTGTAATACAGGTAAGGGTGGAAGCAGGAAGAGCAGCTAGGAGGCTGGTGGAGTAGTTCAGGTGAGAGCCAACAGTGAAGAGAAAAACTACAATGACCTGAAAGAGGCTGACTTGAGAAAAATCAAGTGAAACTAAAAGTAGATAATAAAGTGGTAAATAGAAAAGTCACAGAAAAAGAAATGCAGGTGACTTTTAAACACATCTTCACTCATAAAAGAAAGGCAAATGACAGCTCTACTGCAGTGTCTCTCCTATTGAGGGAAATCCCAAAACCATGGCAAAACGTTCTTTGGTGTGGCTGTAAGGAAAGTTGCATTCATATATTGCTGGTGGAAATGCAAAAAGGCTCAACTCCATGAAGGGGAATTTGGAAATTTGGCACAATCTCACAACCGTGAAAATGCATCTGAACCAGACATTCTACTTTGAGGAATTTTATCCTGAAGGTGTGCTCCATAAATATAAAACAAACTATGTGCAAAGTTCTGGTAGCATTATTTTCAATAGTTAAATATTGGAAATAACTGACATGTCTAGTAAGAGACTAGTAAAATAAGCAGGTACTTCTACACGAAGGAGAAGTATGGAGCTGTGAGTAAGATGTCTTTTTACTGCTATGGAGTGATTCCCAAGATAGGGTAAGCAGAAAAGCCAAAAGGAGAACATGCAGTAATATACATGAAAGAAAGCAGGGGAAATAATGTGTATTTCATTATTTAAAAATAAAAGACAACAGTTGGGGAAGTCTTGATGATGATCTGTGACAGTTTTCTCTTAACTTCGCTGGGTAGCCGAAGTGCATATTTTCTCAAAATATTATTGTGCTATGGGTTCTGCAAAGGATGTTAACTGCACTTCTGGCCTTTGAGTTAGAGAAAGCTTTGCTTTGTAATCTGTTGTGCCTAGTGTAGTTACAGACTGCTCTTTAATTTTATTCTATCCTCTCAATGTTTTGAGTTAGGTGTAATATGGGAATTATACTTGTGTTACATATGAGGAGGCTGGTTCTAAGAAGAAGACTGAGTTTTAATTCACTGAATTGAAAAATATGGGTTGTAGCCCCTTCCCTGCCTGTCCCTTGGGGTTGATGTGGGGATCAGGGAAATCACAGATCTCTGTCATCAGCTGGAAATCATGTGGCCATGGAAACTGTGAAGTCACTTTCCATCCTACCCTGCACAGGAGATATGCAAGCTCCCACTCTGTATTCAACCACTACCAAGTATCTGGATTATCCTTCTCGACCCTGAATGATTGAACATTTTATGGCATTTACAAAATAAATGAGTCTTTTTAAGTCTTTATCTGCATTTCATCCTTTTAGGTGCTATAGACCTTAGTAGGTCTATAGCATAGACCTACTAATGTTTCCACATCTCAGAATAGGGAAGAGAGGCACAGATGGGTTCATATTCGTCTCCCAGGTATGTGCAGATTCTAAGTAGGATTTGAACCCAGCCTATTCTTGGTAACTTGGATCTTCTGCTTTTCTATATTGTCTCATCTGAATAAAGGTATCTGCCTGGAGAAACAAATCTTCCTAGAATCCAGACCTAATTCAGGTAGCATTGAAAACTAGGATCAACAGTTTAAACTGAATAAGTTTTTACTAATTTCTCTGTGGTCTTCTGCCAGCAAGATGTCAAGCACTGTCTTTATTATAATAAATTTCTACCTTGCAGGTTTGCTCGGCTGCACCAGGAGCTGGGTACAAAAAAAAAAAACAGAAGCATAAGAAAATTTGCCCCACTGAAAATGAAGGTAGGGTGGAAATTATATCATTAAGTTTACTGAAGCAAATAATTCTAGTTTACTCATCCAGTGTCCCAGAGAAACCCAGTAAATTCTATGTCATGTTCTTAATTTATTTCATTTGTGCCCATTTAGTGCATTAAATCAACAGATGATGCAACTACACAAGTAAAGTTACATTGACAACTTAGAGTTTGGTTCTTTTTGTTTGTTTGTTTTTGTGAAAAGGTCTCATTTTGTAACCCAGGAGTGCATTGGTGCAATCACAGCTCATTGCAATCTTGACCTCCCCATTTTCAGGTGATCCTTCTACCTCAGTCTCACAAGCAGATGGCTGTAATGCACATGCTTTATACCAAGTTTTTTTTTAAATTATTTTTTGTAGAGACGGGGTTTCATAGTGTTGCCCAGGCTTTGTTCACTTTTGATAGTAAAGGCATCTCAAATGTTTAGACATTTGCTTTCAGTTTGGGCAATTATGAATACAGCAGTTGTAAACCTTTTTGTGTCTTGTTTGGAAACATAATTTTTAAAATGTAACTAAGGAAATACTAAAATTATGATTACTTGATCGTATGATAAGACTATGTTTCTTTGTAAGAATTTTGGTAGAATTTACTGATGAAATCATCTGAAGGTAGTGTTTGTGTTCTTTTGAGAAGATACTAATTATTATTATTATTATTATTATTTATCTTTGGTCCTGTTTAATGAGGCAAATGATGGTTCCTACCATGTAATCCTCTAACCTTGTTAAGGGTATCAGATAAGAATTGTGACCTTAAGAAATAATTTACTAGACCAGTGGGAGGCCAAAAGTGTATGGGAGAGGTTTACCAAAATATTTTTTGTTTGGATCCTCATAGAGAACCTCCTGTCATCCAGCTCTCTACCCAGTGCTGATCGAGGCTCTTCTCCCATTACAAATCCAAAACTATCAGTGTTACAGAGGTCTTCGTGTTCCACCCCACTGTCCCAGACCAACCGTTACACCAAAGAACAAGATTATCGTCCTAAAGCAGTTGGGAGAAAAACACCCACCTTGGCATCCCCAGTTCCTGCAACACCTTTTCTCCGCCCTGTCCACCAAGTTCCCCTTGTCCCCCATGTCCCTATGGTTCAGCCTGCTCACCAGCTTCACCCAGGATTGGTACAGAGAATGCTGGCACAGGGAGTACATCCACAGCATCTTCCAAATTTGCTCCAAGCTGGTGAGTTTCCAATCTGACTTGGGTGTCAGTTTATGGACCCACTAGGACAACTGTTGGCACTGATGAAGTGCTGTATAATGTGGGAGATTTCTCTGAATTCTCCCATCCAACTGGTAGGCAGTAGGTCCAATCCAGTCAATCACCCCAGTCTTTTAAAAGATTAGGAACCTAGCTTGAGGGTTCTTTTTTATTTTGTTTTATTTTTGTAGAGATGTAGTCTCAACTCTATCGCCCAGGCTGGAGTGCAGTGGCTAACGGCAACCTCTTGTCTCCTGGGTTCAAGCAATTCTCCTGCCTCAGCCTCCCGAGTAGCTGGGACCACAGGCATATGCCGCCATGCCCTACTAATTCGTTTTGTATTTTAGTAGAGATGGAATTTCACCATATTGGCCAGGCTGATCTCAAACTCCTGAGCTCAGTCAGTCCACTTGTCTTGGCCTCCCAAAGTGCTAGAATTACAGGTGTGAGCCAGAAGATTTTTTTTTTTGAGTCAGAGTCTTGCTCTGTCACCCAGGCTGGAGTGCAATGGTGTGATCTCAATTCACTGCAACCTCTGCCTCCTGGGTTCAAGCAATTCTCCTGCCTCAGCCTCCTGAGTAGCTGGGATCACAGGTGCCTGCCACTGTGCCCAGCTAATTTTTGTATTTTTAGTAGAGATGGGGTTTCACCATGTTGGCCAGGCTCTTCTTGAACTCCTGACCTTGTGATCTGCCTGCCTCGGCCTCCCAAAGTGCTGGAATTACAGGCATGAGCCACCTCACCCAGCCATACATTCTTAATATAACTTCCACATCAGCAAAACTGTACAGTGAAACTGGAAAACTTCCAGTTAACATTAAGACTACTCAGCAGCATGCCTTTTCTGCTCAACAGGCGTGCTTCCTCCTGGGATGGACTTGACTCATTTACAGGGAATATCTGGCCCTATCCTGGGTCAGCCCTTTTACCCTTTACCTGCTGCTAGTCACCCTCTCTTAAACCCTCATCCTGGAACACCTCTGCACCTGGCAATGATGCAACAGCAGCTACAGTGCTCAGGTAGGTTCAGGAATGTGACAGGTGAGTTTGGGATGGACTTAAAGAATCTTGAAGCTTTTAGAACTAGTTTCCAGTGGAGATGAATTAACATTGACATTTTCATCCATTAACTTGTTCTAAGTTTGGGGCAAGGGTGTAACCAGAGAATAAGATGAAGTAAGTTGACCTCAATGCAATTTGGGATTACTATTCCTGCAAAGTCAGTGGGGAAGAGCCAAGTGTGCTTTGGCTTTCTTTGTCCTTTGCGTCTTAGGAGACAGGGCTGAGAATCCTTCCAACAGAGGTTCAGCATCGGGCTTGCCCAGGGCATATGCCCTCTCACCAGTTAATGTTGCTGCTTCTGTGATGTGGTTACTTGCCATGAGAAGTGGTGGTCATGTCATCCAGGATGAGTTTTCAATAGTGGTAGCTGAATAGCTCAGCTTTCCATGGTACTGTTTTCTGGCATCGTTGGCATTTTACAAAGGAGTTTTCTCAAGAAGCCTATTTAAATTCTTTGATAAGATTTTTGTGAATCTTCATGCAGAAATCCTCCACTGTGGTCCTGGAGTAAGGAAGCACTACTGGAGATGTGTAATCTGGTAACTGGCCTTTGGGTTTGGTGTAAATTCTCACTAGTTTCAGATAGTCCCGGATCTTTTCCAATAGGTCATTAAAATTCCAACGGTGATGGACAGAGATGGGTACACAGTGAGGCACCTTATAGATAATATCCAATTCCTCAATGGAGATTTGGTCAATCTTATTTAACACATAGATACAGGGGATATAAACTCTGTTTCCTTCCACCACATCAATGAGGTCATCAGCTGTAGCATCACTATGTAGAGTCACATTGGCATTATGAATCTTGTATTTGGCCAGAATGCTTTTCACAGTTTCAGCATCCAGCTCACTCTGGGGGCAAGTGGCTGTGAGATTAATGCCTCCCTTGTCCTTCTTCTTAAAGCCAATGTTGGGGGGTTTGCTGTTCAAGTGAATGTCAAAGCCTTCCAGTTCATTTTCAATTATCTTCTTATGTCCCAAGGGTTTCAGGACATCCAAAACAATCAGGATCAAGTTACAGGTTCGGGCCACTGCAATGACTTGATGACCTCTACCTTTCCCATCCTTGGCACCTTCAATGATACCTGGGAGATCCAGGAGCTGGATTTTGGCACCTTTGTATCTGATGACACCTGGCACGGTGGTCAGAGTAGTGAATTCATAGGCTGCTACCTCAGAATACACCCCTGCCAGGTTACTAAGCAATGTTGACTTCCCCACAGATGGAAAACCAACAAATCCAATTCGAGCATCACCTGTCTTGGCCACATCAAAACCTTCTCCTGGACCTCCACCACCACCACCTTTTGGAGTAATGAGTTCTCAACAAAGCTTAGCAAGATGAGCCTTAAGCAGCCCTAGGTGGTGTGCTGTGGCCTTGTTCTTTTGAGTCCGAGCCATCTCAGCTTCTATCTCTGCGATCTTAGCTAAGGTGCTGCACATCCTGGCGAGTACCTTGTGGCCTCCACACTGACTCGAAGATACCAATTATTGATTCAATTTCTAATATAAATATAGGCCTATTCAGATGATTCATTTATCATGAGAAGACTTTTAATCTTCTGAAACAGATTAAAAAATTAGCTCATTTCATATAATGTTTCCAAGTGTGAGCACAGATGTGTTCACAATATTCCTTTATTACTTTTTTTGATTTCACTCCTCTTGAACTGATATTATTAGTACATCGTGACTTCCTTCTTTTCCTTTGAGGTTAGACAAGGCAGAAGTTTATCAGTGTTATTGATCTTTTCAAAGAACTGGTTTTTGGTTTTGTTGATTTTTCTCTGATGATTTCCTGTTTTATATTCCATTAATTTCTGCAGTCGTTATTTATTTTTCCTCTATTTGACATTATACTGCTGTTTTTCTTTCATTGCCCAAGGTGGAAGCTATGTTATGAATTTAGATTTTTCTCATTATTGAAACAGCATCATGAATGTTACTCACTAAATATAATATCATTGAAATGCACTCTTAATAAATAAAATAATATATATATAAGCTTTAAAAATTTTAAAAATACAACAGGATAGATGATTAATGTAGTAGCAGGATATGTAGATCCACAGAAGTTAAATAATCCTGTAACATTTCAGAAAATGTTGGGATTTTCCTAGACCTTCATGTGGGCAGCAGGTGTGATGAGATGCTCTCACTGAGCCATACAGTGCCTTTCTGTATTAACCGGTTCTCAGACTATTTCACACTGATGAGGTTGCCCTAGCTAGAAAGCCAAGGTTCTTTCATTTCTTTCTTCCTTTCTCCTTTGCCTGCCTTCAGCACCAAGGAGAGTGATCCAGCAGCAGCTCAGTCCATGCTTGTCAACAGCCCACCTCCATACACTGCAGCTTTGGTCCACATCCCCCAAGCCTCCTGTGGGATTCCTCAGCATCACCAGTGCACTGACTGTCTCTCTGTGTTCTCCTAGCTCCTGTTCAAGATCCAAAGAAGTGTACAACTAAAAAGCTTCAGGAGGAGACGTCACCTGACATAGTAAGATGCATTTTTTTGTCTTGAAGAGAAATGTCTTTTTCTGGGGCTTCTAGAATATCAAGTGAATATCATTTTTGACTGCCATTGTGAATCAGGCCTCAGCTGTCATGAACTCTAGCTACCAGTCACTGGAATGTATGACCAACTGAGGCCTGATTGATGATGTCAGTCAAAAGATGGCATAACTTACAATCTGGTCATGGGCATATTTCTCAGTAGCAACATTTTCTTCTTGAAAAATAATTTTGTATTTCCCAGCCAGCATAGACACCTGCTAAATATTCTAAACCCACTGCATTTTCTGGAAGCATCCCCTGTGCTCCATTTGGGGTTGTGACTTCATCACTGTTTGACATCTGGTTTTTGTTTAGTTTAGTTTTGTGTTTGAGACAGAATCTCTCTGTCACCAGGCTACAGTGCAGTGGTGTGATCTCAGATCACTGCAGCATCCACCTACTGCATTCAAGCAATTCTCCTGCCTCAGCCTCCTGAGTCGCTGGGACTGTAGGCTCTCACCACCACCACACCCACCTTCTTTGTAGTTTTTAGTAGAGATGGGGTTTCACCATGTTGGCCAGGATGGTCTCAATCTCTTGTCCTCATGATCTGCCCACCTCTGCCTCCTGACATGCTGGGATTACATGCATGAGCCACTGCACCCAGCCTGCCATCTGGTTTTCTAATGTCACCAAGTGAATACAAGACCTGTGCCAACAGGACCCAGCATGATGTAATCCTCATAGTGTTTCTTTTTCTGTTATTGCAGGAGGAGCCTGTGGCCCAGTATCACCACCGTACGTATTCTTTTTCTTTTAACCAGTTACTGAGACGTAGTCGACATGCAAACCAATTCACCCATTTAAAGGAGGTGATTCAGTGTGTTTCCTATGTTTACAGGGTTGTGCAACCATTGTTAGACTCTAATTTTAGAAGCTCTTGGATTCCTCTCAGAAAATCCCCTTAGTAGTGACTCCTCTGTTTTCCCCAACCCCCCACAGCCCTGGTTCTAGGCAGCCTTAATCTACCTCCTGTTTCTATAGCACACTGCTTTTCTGTATGAACTGGTTCTTTAAATGACGATTTCACATTGATGAGGTTGCCCTAGTTAGGAAGCCAAGGCTCTTTGATTCCTTTCTGCCCCTCTGCTTTTCCTTCCTTCAGCACCAAGGAGAATGGTCCAGCAGCAGCTCGGTCCATGCTTGTCAAACACCCAGCTCCATACACTCCAGCCCGGTCCACATTTCCCAAAGCTCTTTGTGAGATTCCTCGGCAGCACCAATGCACTGACTGTCACTCTGTGTTCTCTTAGGTCCTGTTGAGGTCCTACAGGACCTCGTCTTAGAAGACATTGAAGACAATGAGATTCCCCGTTATGTGGTAAGATGCATTTCTTTGTCTCAAAGAGAAATGTCTTTTTCTGGGGCCTCTGGGATATCAAGCGAGTATCATTTTTGACTGCCATTGTGAATCAGACCTGAGTTGTCATGGACTCTAGCGACCAGTCAGTGGAGTTTCTGACCAAGCGAGGCCTGATGGATGATGTCAGTCAAAAGATGGCATAACTTACAATCTGGTCGTGGGCATATTTCTCAGTAGCAACATTTTCTTCTTGAAAAATAATTTTGTATTTCCCAGCCAGCATAGACACCTGCTAAATATTCCAAACCCACTGCATTTTCTGGAAGCATCCCCTGTGCTCCATTTGGGCTTGTGACTTCATCACTGTTTGACATCTGGTTTTTTGTTTAGTTTAGTTTTGTGTTTGAGACAGAATCTCTCTGTCACCAGGCTACAGTGCAGTGGTGTGATCTCAGATCACTGCAGCATCCACCTACTGCGTTCAAGCAATTCTTTTTCCTCAGCCTCCCGAGTCGCTGGGACTGTAGGCTCTCACCACCACCACACCCACCTTCTTTGTAGTTTTTAGTAGAGATGGGGTTTCACCATGTTGGCCAGGATGGTCTCAATCTCTTGTCCTCATGATCTGCCCACCTCTGCCTCCTGACATGCTGGGATTACATGCATGAGCCACCGCACCCAGCCTGCCATCTGGTTTTCTAATGTCACCAAGTGAATACAAGACCTGTGCCAACAGGACCCAGCATGATGTAATCCTCATAGTGTTTCTTTTTCTGTTATTGCAGGAGGAGCCTGCGGCCCAGTATCACCGCCGTACGTATTCTTTTTCTTTTGACCAGTTACTGAGACGTAGTCGACATGCAAATCAATTCACCCATTTAAAGGAGGTGATTCAGTGTTTTCCCTATGTTTACAGGGTTGTGCAACCATTGTTAGAATCTAATTTTAGAAGCTCTTGGTTCCCTCTCAGAAAACCCCCTTAGTAGTGACTCCTCTGTTTTCCCCAACCCCCACAGCCCTGGTTCTAGGCAGCCTTAATCTACCTCCTGTTTCTATAGTACACTGCCTTTCTGTATTAACCGGTTCTTCAAATGACGATTTCACATTGATGAGGTTGCCCTAGCTAGGAAGCCAAGGCTCTTTGATTCCTTTCTGCCCCTCTGCTTTTCCTTCCTTCAGCACCAAGGAGAATGGTCCAGCAGCAGCTCAGTCCATGCTTGTCAAACACCCAGCTCCATACACTCCAGCCCGGTCCACATTTCCCAAAGCTCCTTGTGAGATTCCTCAGCAGCACCAATGCACTGACTGTCACTCTGTGTTCTCTTAGGTCCTGTTGAGGTCCTACAGGACCTCATCTTAGAAGACATTGAAGACGATGAGATGCCCCCTGATGTGGTAAGATGCATTTCTTTGTCTCAAAGAGAAATGTCTTTTTCTGGGGCCTCTGGGATATCAAGCGAGTATCATTTTTGACTGCCATTGTGAATCAGACCTCAGTTGTCATGGACTCTAGCGACCAGTCAGTGGAGTTTCTGACCAACCGAGGCCTGATTGATGATTTCAGTCAAAAGATGGCCTAACTTACAATCTGGTCATGGGCATATTTCTCAGTAGCAACATTTTCTTCTTGAAACATAATTTTGTATTTCCCAGCCAGCATAGACACCTGCTAAATATTCCAAACCCACTGCATTTTCGGGAAGCATTCCCTGTGCTCCATTTGGGCTTGTGACTTCATCACTGTTTGACATCTGGTTTTTTGTTTAGTTTAGTTTTGTGTTTGAGACAGAATCTCTCTGTCACCAGGCTACAGTGCAGTGGTGTGATCTCAGATCACTGCAGCATCCACCTACTGCGTTCAAGCAATTCTCCTGCCTCAGCCTCCTGAGTAGCTGGGACTGTAGGCTCTCACCACCACCACACCCACCTTCTTTGTAGTTTTTAGTAGAGATGGGGTTTCACCATGTTGGCCAGGATGGTCTCAATCTCTTGTCCTCATGATCTGCCCACCTCTGCCTCCCGACATGCTGGGATTACATGCGTGAGCCACCGCACCCAGCCTGCCATCTGGTTTTCTAATGTCACCAAGTGAATACAAGACCTGTGCCAACAGGACCCAGCATGATGTAATCCTCATAGTGTTTCTTTTTCTGTTATTGCAGGAGGAGCCTGTGGCCCAGTATCACCACCGTACGTATTCTTTTTCTTTTAACCAGTTACTGAGACATAGTCGACATGCAAACCAATTCACCCATTTAAAGGAGGTGATTCAGTGTTTTCCTATGTTTACAGGGTTGTGCAACCATTGTTAGAATCTAATTTTAGAAGCTCTTGGTTCCCTCTCAGAAAACCCCCTTAGTAGTGACTCCTCTGTTTTCCCCAACCCCCACAGCCCTGGTTCTAGGCAGCCTTAATCTACCTCCTGTTTCTATAGTACACTGCCTTTCTGTATGAACCGGTTCTTCAAATGATGATTTCACATTGATGAGGTTGCCCTAGCTAGGAAGCCAAGGCTCTTTGATTCCTTTCTGCCCCTCTGCTTTTCCTTCCTTCAGCACCAAGGAGAATGGTCCAGCAGCAGCTCAGTCCATGCTTGTCAAACGCCCAGCTCCATACACTCCAGCCCGGTCCACATTTCCCAAAGCTCTTTGTGAGATTCCTCAGCAGCACCAATGCGCTGACTGTCACTCTGTGTTCTCTTAGGTCCTGTTGAGGTCCTACAGGACCTCATCTTAGAAGACATTGAAGATGATGAGATGCCCCCTGATGTGGTAAGATGCATTTCTTTGTCTCGAAGAGAAATGTCTTTTTCTGGGGCCTCTGGGATATCAAGCGAGTATCATTTTTGACTGCCATTGTGAATCAGACCTCAGTTGTCATGGACTCTAGCGACCAGTCAGTGGAGTTTCTGACCAACCGAGGCCTGATTGATGATGTCAGTCAAAAGATGGAACCTAACTTACAATCTGGTCGTGGGCATATTTCTCGGTAGCAACATTTTCTTCTTGAAAAGTAATTTTGTATTTCCCAGCCAGCATAGACACCTGCTAAATATTCCAAACCCACTGCATTTTCTGGAAGCATTCCCTGTGCTCCATTTGGGCTTGTGACTTCATCACTGTTTGACATCTGGTTTTTTGTTTAGTTTAGTTTTGTGTTTGAGACAGAGTCTCTCTGTCACCAGGCTACAGTGCAGTGGTGTGATCTCAGATCACTGCAGCATCCACCTACTGTGTTCAAGCAATTCTCCTGCCTCAGCCTCCCAAGTAGCTGGGACTGTAGGCTCTCACCACCACCACACCCACCTTCTTTGTAGTTTTTAGTAGAGATGGGGTTTCACCATGTTGGCCAGGATGGTCTCAATCTCTTGTCCTCATGATCTGCCCACCTCAGCCTCCCGACATGCTGGGATTACATGCATGAGCCACCGCACCCAGCCTGCCATCTGGTTTTCTAATGTCACCAAGTGAATACAAGACCTGTGCCAACAGGACCCAGCATGATGTAATCCTCATAGTGTTTCTTTTTCTGTTATTGCAGGAGGAGCCTGCGGCCCAGTATCAGCGCCGTACGTATTCTTTTTCTTTTAACCAGTTACTGAGACATAGTCGACATGCAAACCAATTCACCCATTTAAAGGAGGTGATTGAGTGTTTTCCTATGTTTACAGGGTTGTGCAACCATTGTTAGAATCTAATTTTAGAAGCTCTTGGTTCCCTCTCAGAAAACCCCCTTAGTAGTGACTCCTCTGTTTTCCCCAACCCCCACAGCCCTGGTTCTAGGCAGCCTTAATCTACCTCCTGTTTCTATAGTAGACTGCCTTTCTGTATGAACCGGTTCTTCAAATGAGGATTTCACATTGATGAGGTTGCCCTAGCTAGGAAGCCAAGGCTCTTTGATTCCTTTCTGCCCCTCTGCTTTTCCTTCCTTCAGCACCAAGGAGAATGGTCCAGCAGCAGCTCGGTCCATGCTTGTCAAACGCCCAGCTCCATACACTCCAGCCCGGTCCACATTTCCCAAAGCTCTTTGTGAGATTCCTCAGCAGCACCAATGCGCTGACTGTCACTCTGTGTTCTCTTAGGTCCTGTTGAGGTCCTACAGGACCTCATCTTAGAAGACATTGAAGATGATGAGATGCCCCCTGATGTGGTAAGATGCATTTCTTTGTCTCGAAGAGAAATGTCTTTTTCTGGGGCCTCTGGGATATCAAGCGAGTATCATTTTTGACTGCCATTGTGAATCAGACCTCAGTTGTCATGGACTCTAGCGACCAGTCAGTGGAGTTTCTGACCAACCGAGGCCTGATTGATGATGTCAGTCAAAAGATGGAACATAACTTACAATCTCGTCATGGGCATATTTCCTGGTAGCAACATTTTCTTCTTGAAAAGTAATTTTGTATTTCCCAGCCAGCATAGACACCTGCTAAATATTGCAAACCCACTGCATTTTTGGGAAGCATTCCCTGTGCTCCATTTGGGCTTGTGACTTCATCACTGTTTGACATCTGGTTTTTGTTTAGTTTAGTTTTGTGTTTGAGACAGAGTCTCTCTGTCACCAGGCTACAGTGCAGTGGTGTGATCTCAGATCACTGCAGCATCCACCTACTGCATTCAAGCAATTCTCCTGCCTCAGCCTCCTGAGTAGCTGGGACTGTAGGCTCTCACCACCACCACACCCACCTTCTTTGTAGTTTTTAGTAGAGATGGGGTTTCACCATGTTGGCCAGGATGGTCTGGATCTCTTGACCTTGTGATCCACCCACCTTGGCCTCCCAAAGTACTGGGATTATAGACATGAGCCATCGTGCCTGGCCTAGAATTATGCAATATTATAATCACTCCCAAAAGTTCTATTGTGCTCCTTCTCTGTTCTTGCCACCAGTAACCAGTATTCTCAGTTTTTTTCAGTATAAATTATTTTTGCATATTGTAGATTTCATATAAATATAACCTTAAAGTCTTGGTTATTCTTTTCTTATAAGGCTTATTTCACTCAGCATGTTTTTGAGATTTTTCTATGCTGTATGAGTCAGTAGTTTGTTCTTTTTTCTTTCTAATTAAAGTAGTCTGTTATATGGATAAACCACAATTTGCTTATCCATTCTTTTGTTGATGGATTCTAGGACTGTTTCTAATTTTTGACTTTTGTGACTGAAGCTACTCTGAGTAGTCTAGCATAAATTATTTTGTGGATGTATGCTTTTGTTCCTTTTGGTTAAATACCAAGATGTGGAATTGCTGGGTCATAGGATAGGTATATGCATAACTTGTGTAAAATTTTTTGTTTTTGAGACAGAGTTTTACTCTTGTTTCCCAGGCTGGAGTGCAATGGTGCAACTTCTGCCCACTAGGTTCAAGTCATTCTCCTGCCTCATGCTCCTGAGTAGCTGGGATTACAGGCATGCACCACCATGCCTGGCTAATTTTGTATTTTTAGTAGAGTTGGGGTTTCTCCATGTCTCTACTAACAACATTTATAAGGAATGATTCAGGCTGGTCTTGAACTCCCAACCTCAGGTGATCCACCTGCCTTGGCCTACCAAAGTGCTGGTATTACAGGTGTGAGCCACCGCACCCAGCTGTATATGTGTAGCTTTTTAAGAAACTGCTTGACCTTGACCTTTTCCCAAAATAGTGATCCAATATTACACTCATGCCAGCAACGTGTAATAAAAGTTCATTTGCTCTACATCCTTCCTGTCATTTGGTATTAATCAGCATTTTAATTTTAGCCATTCTGGTGGGTGTGCAGTGGTATCTCATTGTGGTTTTGATTGGTATTTTCTTGATGGCTAATGATTTTGAGTAGTTTTTCATTTGCTTATTGTTCATTTTCTGTATTACTTTCTTTTTAAAGTTTTTATTTTAATACTTGTTAATTAAAAGGAAGTATAAACATCATGATGACCTCTGGGTAGGGAAGGACTGATTAAGCAAGTTACACAAGGCATTTACAGAAAGGAAATGGTTAATAAATTCAACTATGTTAAAATAAACAAATTCTCTTCAGAAGAGAGTGAAAAGGAAAGTCACAGACTGGAAGAAGATATTTGCAATGCATAATACCAATAAAGGATTAGTACTCAAGGAACTCCTAAAAGTCACTAAGGAAAGGCCAGCTGAAAAATTGGAAAAGGTTGGGACAGACATGGCAGTGAGAGGAAATCAAATAGCTGATAAGTATATGAAAAGATGTTCAACCTCATTGGGGAAATGCAAATTAAACCCACAGTGAAATAACATACCCATCAATTTGCAGACATTTAAAAGACTGGCAGTAGTTTTAGGAACTAAAACATTAGGTAGAAGTGTAAAGTAGTTCAACCACTAGGGAAACCCATTGTCATTACAGGTAGAGTTGAACATGTGAGCCTGTGACATAGCAGCTTCTCTCCTAGAAACTCTTTACTGGATACATGTTTGAAGATTTTCAGAGCAGATTACTTATAATTCCAAACTTTTCTGTAAAACCGAAATGTCCATTAACAACATAATGGATAAACAAGTTGTGATATGTTCAAAGAAAGGACTACTTTACAGCTGTGAAAAAAATGAATGGATTACAGCTCTAGGTATTAACTTTGATAAATCTCAGAAACAATATGGAGAGAAAGAAGAAGCCATCAAAAACATTTATAAGCTATGATTCTTTTAGTTAAACATTAATAGTATGTGAGTGGTGGCTCACAGAGTGGGATTACAAAGTGCTGTAATCCCAGCACTTTGGGAGGCTGAGGCAGGAGGATTACTTGCTATGTTGTCCAGGCCAGGAGTTTGAGATGAGCCTGGACAACATAGCAGGACCCCATCTCTAACACCAAAAAGGAGATTAATAGCTAAACAATATGTAGTAATGTACACATAGGTGTTAAGACAGCATAAAATCAGTTTAGGCAAATAAAGTTTATTTCACTCAGCATGTTTTTGAGATTTTTCTATGCTGTATGAGTCAGTAGTTTGTTCTTTTTTCTTTCTAATTAAAGTAGTCTGTTATATGGATAAACCACAATTTGCTTATCCATTTTTTTGTTGATGGATTCTAGGACTGTTTCTAATTTTTGACTTTTGTGACTGAAGCTACTCTGAGTAGTCTAGCATAAATTATTTTGTGGATGTACGCTTTTGTTCCTTTTGGTTAAATACCAAGATGTGGAATTGCTGGGTCATAGGATAGGTATATGCATAACTTGTGTAAAATTTTTTATTTTTGAGATGGAGTTTTACTCTTGTTTCCCAGGCTGGAGTGCAATGGTGCAACTTCTGCCCACTAGGTTCAAGTCATTCTCCTGCCTCAGGCTCCTGAGTAGCTGGGATTACAGGCATGCACCACCACACCTGGCTAATTTTGTATTTTTAGTAGAGTTGGGGTTTCTCCATGTCTCTACTAACAACATTTATAAGGAATGATTCAGGCCGGTCTTGAACTCCCAACCTCAGGTGATCCACCTGCCTTGGCCTACCAAAGTGCTGGTATTACAGGTGTGAGCCACTGCACCCAGCTGTATATGTGTAGCTTTTTAAGAAACTGCTTGACCTTGACCTTTTCCCAAAATAGTGATCCAATATTACACTCATGCCAGCAACGTGTAATAAAAGTTCATTTGCTCTACATCCTTCCCGTCATTTGGTATTAATCAGCATTTTAATTTTAGCCATTCTGGTGGGTGTGCAGTGGTATCTCATTGTGGTTTTGATTGGTATTTTCTTGATGGCTAATGATTTTGAGTAGTTTTTCATTTGCTTATTGTTCATTTTCTGTATTACTTTCTTTTTAAAGTTTTTATTTTAATACTTGTTAATTAAAAGGAAGTATAAACATCATGATGACCTCTGGGTAGGGAAGGACTGATTAAGCAAGTTACACAAGGCATTTACAGAAAGGAAATGGTTAATAAATTCAACTATGTTAAAATAAAAACTTCTCTTCAGAAGAGAGTGAAAAGGAAAGTCACAGACTGGAAGAAGATATTTGCAATGCATAATACCAATAAAGGATTAGTACTCAAAGAACTCCTAAAAGTCACTAAGAAAAGGCCAGCTGAAAAATTGGAAAAGGTTGGGACAGACACGGCAGTGAGAGGAAATCAAATAGCTGATAATTATATGAAAAGATGTTCAACCTCATTGGGGAAATGCAAATTAAACCCACAGTCAAATAACATACCCATCAGATTGGCAGACATTTAAAAGACTGGCAGTAGTTTTAGGAACTGCTCAACATTAGGTAGAAGCATAAAGTAGTTCAACCACTAGGGAAACCCATTGTCATTACAGGTAGAGTTGAACATGTGAGCCTGTGACATAGCAGCTTCTCTCCTAGAAACTCTTTACTGGATACATGTTTGAAGATTTTCAGAGCAGATTACTTATAATTCCAAACTTTTCTGTAAAACTGAAATGTCCATTAACAACATAATGGATAAACAAGTTGTGATATGTTCAAAGAAAGGACTACTTTACAGCTGTGAAAAAAATGAATGGATTACAGCTCTAGGTATTAACTTTGATAAATCTCAGAAACAATATGGAGAGAAAGAAGAAGCCATCAAAAACATTTATAAGCTATGATTCTTTTAGTTAAACATTAATAGTATGTGAGTGGTGGCTCACAGAGTGGGATTACAAAGTGCTGTAATCCCAGCACTTTGGGAGGCTGAGGCAGGAGGATTACTTGCTATGTTGTCCAGGCCAGGAGTTTGAGATGAGCCTGGACAACATAGCAAGACCCCATCTCTAACACCAAAAAGGAGATTAATAGCTAAACAATATGTAGTAATGTACACATAGGTGTTAAGACAGCATAAAATCAGTTTAGGCAAATAAAGTTTATTTTAAGGACTTAAATGTTTAACAGGTTAATTTGAGGGCCTACTATACATGCTTTAGAAGGATAGTAGACCCTGATCTCAGGGAACAATTAGTCCTTTCTGGAAAGATAGGGTAGGTGTCTGACCTGGAAGTGATGATGGCACCTTGAGGGATGGATCATGGAGGTGGGAGCTTGGTCTGGATTGGTCATAAGGTACAGAAAGAGGAAAGGAGGCAGAGGTTTGACCTGGGCTTAAAAGACTGGGAGGATGTGGATAAGTGGAAAATAGATCTCTGGATAAGGGAAGGGTGTGGGGGTTGGGTGCATGTTCCAATTATGAGGAGCCTGACCAGGGTTGGGTGGGAAGGTCTAAAAGACATGTTGAGGAGTTTGAAGTTCATCCTGTAAACCTTAGAGAACTCCCAAAGACATTTCATTTTCAGCAGGGCAGTCAAAGGATAAACGTATTTCATGAAGGTTAGGTTTCAGGCAAAAATTGCAATGGGAGGGGTAAGGGAAACCTAGAGGTGGGGCACTATCCAGGACCTATTGCAGTGGTTTGGGCACAAGGTATGACCAGGTATAACTAACTTAGTGCAGTGGTTTGGGAAAGGAGGGAATAAGGGAGGAAAAAACTGAAAGACTAGTGACAGATTGGATTTAGTGAGTGAAGGGGTGGAGAGTGGAGGGTGACTCAGAAATTGGGGTTTACCAGCTTAGGACTGTGATAACATGCCACAATTTGTACAGTGCTTTATGGTTTACCAAAAGCTATTTTTGTACACCATCTCATTTGATGTTCCCCAGACCATGGGGAGGTAGAAAGGAGAAATTTTATTTTCCCTGTTTAAGGCCTACAGAAGCAGAAATTCAGAGATTGAATGGCTTGTTCAAGTTTGTGGTGACCACTTACAGAAACAGGTTCATTGTAATAGCATAAGTCAGATGAAAGAGAAGTTAAGGAGTCTTTTAACTAAACATACTTCATATCTTCAAGAAAATAGAATACAGGTTTGAAGGTTTCAACATAAAATAAGTAGAAATTATAGAGTCATATACTTGGTGGTAAGATTTCAAAACAGATTATACAGACCTGACGTGATAATTCCTGAATTGGAGCATAGGTCGGAAGAAAATATCTTAAGTATAGCATGAAGAGGAAAAAACTACACACACACACACACACACACACACACACACACACACACACAAATAAGATAAAATAAAAACCTGAAGGATAGAGTGAGAAATTCTAGCATACTTGCAACTAAAATTTTAGCATGAGAGACAGGCATAGGGCAAAAGCAACAATTAAAGAGAGTAAATATTCTAAAATTAGCAAAATGTCAAACCACATAGTAATGAAACTGTATCAATTAGAATAAAACAATCTGTAAGAAAACACTGAGAACAACAAAATCACTAGTGAACATACAGTGTAAAACTAACTTAGAAAAAAACTATAAAACAATTTTAAAACAGCCAGGTTAAAAATGACATATTATTTTCAAAAGAGCAGAAATTAAAGCAACATGTAGATCCTCAACAGAAACAACAAAAGTAAGGTAATGAAAGCATATGATCACCTACTTAAAGAAAATAACAGCATAGAATTTAATACATAAAATAGATAACATTTTTCAATACTTATGAAATATATACCTTTTAAAACAAAAATGGAAGATTTGACTTTTGAGTAAAAAATGAAGGCAGAAATCAAGAAATTCTTTGAAATTAATGGTAACAAAATACAACATACTAGAATATATGGGACACAGCTAAGGCAATGTTAAGAGGGCAGTTTATAATATTAAAAGCCCATGTTAAAAAGTTAGAAAGATCTCAACTAACAACCCATCATCACAACTAGAAGAACTAGAGAAGTAAGAGCAAACCAAACCAAAAGCCAGCAGAAGACAAGAAATTAACAAAATCAGACCTGAACTGAAGGAAATGAGACATAAATAATCATATGAAACAACAAATCCAGGAGTTTGTTTTCTGAAAACAAATAAGATAGACAGCTAGCTAATCTAATAAAGAAGTAAAGAGAGAAGATTCAAATAAACACAATTAGAAATGACAAAGGGGATGTTACCACTAACCCCAAAGAAATAAAAAAAAAAAAGACTATTATAAATATCTCCAGGCACACAAACTAGAAAATATAGAAGAAATCGATATGTTTTGGGACAAATACAACCTCCCAAGTCCAAACCAGGAAGAAATGGTCCTGGCTATTATCCTAAGCTAATATAGGAATAGAACACCAAATAGCATATGCTCTCATTTATAAGTAGAGCTAACAACAAGAACATATAGACACAAAGAGAGAAGCAGACACTGGAGCCGACTTGAGGGTGGAGGTTGGGAGCAGGGAGAGGATCAGTGAAAATGCTTATTGGGCTTTATGCTTATTACCTGTGTGAAGAAATGATCTTTACACCAAACCGCTGTGACACACAGTTTACCTATATAAGAAACCTGTACATGTACCCCTGAACCTAAAATACAAGTTTAAAAACATGGAAGGTTTGTTACCAGAGACTTTCTTAAATATAAAGATGGAGAATGACTGAAAGTAAAAGGATAAGAAAAATATATATTACATCAAAGCCAGACTTCCCAAAAAATGATAAAGATAAGTAGATATGCTATTATCAAACAAATTATGATGTAATAGAGCCCTGCCATAAGCCATCCATTATGTGTAATGAATTAACTTATCTCCTATGCATCCTAAGTGTTACTGGTTAAGAATTACGGGCCAAGTGAGTCTGGTCTCGCTCTGGCATCAGAGCCGCCATTGCTCGCTCCCTTCTCGGCAGCGGTACCTGCTCCAGGTGGCCCTGAGGACTTGTGGGCCAGGGGCGGCCCTGAAAGTAGGAAGCAGAGGGGAGGCAGGTCTGCAGGCCTAAGTGTCGCAGCGGCGCACCTCGCGACAAGAATTGGGAAGAGGAGGAGACCGCAAGGATAGGCCCAGGAGTAATGGAGTCTAAAGAGGAACTAGCGGTAAACAATCTCAATGGGAAAAATCCCCAACAAGAAAACGAAGGAGGGGAGCAGGTCCCCAAGCAGAATGAAGAAGAATCTTGCCATTTGGGAGGAGGTGAAGGGCAGAAGCCTGGAGGAAATATCAGACCAGGGCGAGTTAGGCGACTTGTCCCTAATTTTCAATGGGCCATACCTAATAGGCATAGTGAGCACAATGAAGCGAGAGATGATGTAGAAAGGTTTGTAGGGCAGATGATGGAAATCAAGAGAAAGACTAGGGAACAGCAGATAAGGCACTATATGCACTTCCAAACTCCTGAACCTGACAACCATTATGACTTTTGCCTCATACCTTGAATCCTAAAGCTTTTCCTGAGGTTAAAAATGTAAACACTGCTTTACAAGCTTGTATTTTTGTGATTTACTTTTTCTGTAAGCCTTTTGGTGTTTCCACTTACCAGTTTCTAATGTAAATTGATTCTAATTGAATATGGTTTTGTTTCAGCCTAAAAGTTACTGTTAGCATGGCAGCTTCACTCATTTTAGGAAAAATATTCTCTTCATAATATGAAATGCATAAAGCAGTTTAAAAAGCAGTCTGTATTCCATCATCTTCCTCTTTCATTCCAGTTGCTATTTTTTGTAAATACTTTTTTCCTCTACCTGGACTTAAAATCTCACTTGTCTTGAGAATATTTTCTTGTCCCTGACCAAGAAAGAATGATCATACCCATAATTCAATGTCTGAATTTTAAGAATCTATGTTCTACTGTTTTTCAGAGTGAGTCTACCATCTGTTAGGACTGGCCTCCCCTTCACCCTACCACAGTCAACTGGAAAAACCTCAACGACAGTGGAAAAGTACCACCATCAATGTTTACCCAGGTTCCCAGATAAGCTGTTTGCAAGGACCCCCTCCTCCTCCTTCCCTTTTTCCCCAGCAGGCCTCGAAACCCTCCCTTGTTAAGGAGATAGCCAAGCCACAAAAATCCCTACCTGAGGAAGAGCACATCCCCTCCCTACCTGAGGAAGAGCACGTCCCCTCCCTACCTGAGGAAGAGCACGTCCCTCCCTACCTGAGG
>CM038395.1:165887306-165898713 GCA_021498475.1 Saguinus midas
AGTGCCAAGTTATCTATAACTATAATCATATTAGCAATACATTTTGATAAGATTGTATTGATTTGATAACATGAGTGTAAAAGTGACAAAATACAAAGGCAGAGATACAGAGCAATGACAGCTTTCAGGCTCTCACTGCTTTTGTGCAGTGTACATGGAATTCTGGATGAAGAAGATAGAGTTAATCTCTGTCAAATGAGAAAATGCACATAAACATCCTTTGATGAAACACTGTAAGTGCTGCTATCCCTGACTAAGTTTCTCTTCTTTCAAAAAGGAAAATAAACCAACAAAATAGAAGTCAGAAATCTGACATATATGTGTACAGGCATACTTATATTATCTTGTGTGTGTGTAAATATATACACACACACATACACACAATGTTTAAGGTGAAATTAAATCAATAAACACAAAATAGCATTAAGTTTAAAAATGTATTAAATATTGGTCGTATAAATAATTAATTATGGGGTTTTAGGGGAATATTTAAAGAAATGTGTAAACATAATAAAAATGACATTGTTGCCTGGTGGCTATTCACAGCTGTGAAAATAAATTTCAGCTACTAAGCTTGAATTCCCTTCTATGTTCAATAACAAAGCTGTTCTCCAAAACCTCCCTGACATTTTACTTTTATTATGCAGTTATATCCACAACACAATAACTAGTGCTCCATTCAATTCCATGGGCCAATTTATTATTCAGTTTTGTTTTGTGATTTTGATTATCTGCTACTGTACAGTCCCATAAGAAAACATCTTATTTTCATAAAAGAATCAAAGCAAGAGTTGTTGAACAAACATTATGAGTTAAAAAATGTATTTAAACTCACGACATAGATCAAAAAATTATATATGTTAGTAAAACGTTTTTACGACTTCTTGAATAAGGCAGATAGATTCCTTTATTATATATAAATTTTCTCTGAATATTTTATTATATATAAATTTCCTCTGAATCCTATTTTTGCCATAGGATAAAAAATAACATGGCCTAATAAACAACAGAAAACAAATTATGAGGTAGGAGTTTCTTTTTTTTTTTTTTGAGATGGAGTTTTACTTCATTTAATTTTATTCTGTTCAAAGATTCTGTATGAATCCATTTTCTTTTTTGTTTGTTTGTTTGTTTTTTGAGATGGAGTCTTGCTCTATCACCAGGGTGGAGTGCAGTGGTACAATCTCGGCTCACTGCAACCTCTGCCTCCTGAGTTCAAGCAATTCTTCCACCTCAGCCTCCTGAGTAGCTAGGACCACAGGCACATGCCACCATGCCTGGCTATTTTTTGTATTTTTAGTAGACACAGGGTTTCACCATGTTGGCCAGGAGGGTCTCGATCTCTTGACCTCCAGATCAGCCCGCCTTGGCCTCCCAAAGTGCTGGGATTACAGGTGTGAGCCACCGCTCCCAGCCATGAATCTATTTTCTGTCTCTCTCTTTTTCTCTTTTTTTTTCTCTCTCCCTCCCTCCACCCCGTGTGTGTGTGTGTGTGTGTGTGTGTGTGTGTGTGTGTGTGTACCACCATTTTAGAAGGCATGGTATCAGATCAAGATCCAGTTAAATGGATTCAGAAAAAAATGACATTTACATCCAGGAGAAGGCAATTCGCATGCTTTTGCATCCTATGGCAAATTGAAAATTTATATTTTTGAATTTGAATTCCCAATCATTTGTTTATTGTATAAAAATGTAGTTTTTAAAAAATATTTGCATGATATTTTATAGTCTTGTTAAATTTTGTTTTTTTCTCATAGCATTTTTGTTGAATGTTTGAGATTTACTGAATAAATAATTATAGGTTTTTGCTTATAAACATAGTTTAAAAGGTTTTTTTATTCTGGTTTTCACAGGTTTACTATATCTGCAAAATTGGAAATATATACTACATTTTTTGCATTACTCCCCTGCATAATATCTTTTTGTAATGAGAAAGAGCAGTGGTGAGAGTGGACCTTTTTACTTTTCTATTCATAGAGATAGTATTCAGTCTGTTACTAATAAGTACAATATTAATTTTAAGTATTTTATGCATATTTTTATTAGCTTGAAGTTCAATCTTATTCATGAATTTCTGAGTTTTCAACATGAATAAGTTTTAAGTTGTGCCAAGTACTTTTATTATAAACCTTAATATGTAGAATTGCATTGATTAATGTTCACATGAAAAATCAGTCTTGAATTCCTGATGTAACAATGCTTGGCCATGTCATATTATGGTATTTATTTATTGTTGGATTTGATTTTCATCATATCTTCGTACATCTTTATTAGACCCCCCACAGATCAGAGTTTTATTTATAAAAGTAGTATTGATGTATAGACGCTATTATGTTTTGAAAATGTTTAGATAATATAACCAAATGACAGGATCATGACTTTGTTTTCTAGAGTGAGAATAAATAAAATTCAAGTTGTCTTTCATTTTCAAATAGCCTTTAGAACTTAAAAGCATAGCACATTTCTAAAAAGTAAAACTTTTAAATGTATGCAACTAAATTTTGAATTATTGTGATGTGACTGAGGAATACCTAATGGTATAATGATGTATAAAACAAATAAATAAGTATGATTTACCATATTTGTTTTGGTAATAAACATATTCATATAAAATTGATACAACCAATACATTTATATATGCTGAAATACTAAATGAAGTCATGACCTTTTTATAAGTCTTCATATTTTAATTTTTGGCAGTGCTTTAAAATAAAGAAAATATTTACACAAAATTTTGTTTAGTTTCTAAAATGTAAAGTATATCAATAAATGCAAATCTTTTTTGTGATGTTAAGATGATCAGTCTGTTGTATTAATAAGCTATAATTGGCTGCATGTGGTGGCTCAAGCCTGTAATCCTAACAATTTGGGAGGCCAAGGTAAGTGGATCATGAGGTCAGGAGTTTGAGACCAGCCTGGCCAAATATAGTGAAACCCCATTTCTACTAAAAATACAAACAAATGTAGCTGGGCATGGTGGCACGTGCCTATAATCCCAGCTGCTTAGGAGTCTGAGGCTTTCTATTGCTTGAACCCAGAAAGTGGAGGTTGCAATGAGCCAAGATCCTGCCATTGCACTCCAGTCTGGGCAACAGAGTGAGATTCCATCAAAAAAAAAAAAAGGGGTATAGGTATAATTATATTATTTGAAATCATAGTCAATAAAGTTAATCTTGATATATGACAATGATTTTAAACTAAGCAAATTTATTTGCAGCAGTAAAATTAGTTTCATAGGTAATAAGCTGAATACTTCCAGTATAAGCCTTCATAGATCAGTTAAGTGGAAAGTAAACAGGAAACACCTGTCTATTTGAAAAAAGCATTGGCAATTGTGATGTTTGGCATAGACCATATGACACAGAAGACATAGTTTCAGAAAACGTTTATGAAACTTTTAATCAACATTTTTTCAATTGTCAGTTACAGTTTGATTTACAATCTACAAAGACATAAACCACTTGCTCTATTTTGTGTCTCCCATAAAGCATCTATTTTTCCCTCACGTAAATGTCACAGACATTTGTCTACTCTCCCGTTTCCTTTTGCCCCAGGAAGGACAAGGATTTCCATCTTTGGCAGATAAGAAAAAGGCACTCTTTTGAAGGAACATCTTTAATTTTCTCACAAAAGGTGTAAGAAAAAAAGGTGAAGGTAAGTTTGCTTAACTATTTTATACTAAACTATTTAAAATGGTTCCTAGAATTTTATTTACATATACAAAATATCACAAACAGCATATTTCAGAATTTTTAAAAAATCTTCTATAGTAGTAAAAAAAATAACTCCTTACTAAAGTTCAACTGGTAAAAATATGATACAACATACACATTTTGGCCAGTTTTGGCCGGTGCAGTGGATTGCTCGGATTCCAGCACTGGGAATCAATAAACTGGGCATCCACTCAGAAACCCAACTAGAAAGGCGGTAATTGTAAAGACGACAGATGGATAAATTTATAACAAAGGGAAGAAACCAGCCTAAAAAAGCTGAGAATACCCAAAATCAGAACCCCTCTCCCTCTACAGGGGATTACAGTTCCTCATCAGCAACGGAACAAGCCCTGATGGAAAAGGACTGTGTGCCATTAACAGAAGTAGGCTTCAGAAGGTGGATGATAAGAAACTTCTGAGAGTTAAAAGAACTTGTTTTAACCCAATGTAAAGAAACTAAGAACTTTGAAAAAAGGTTTGACGAAATGCTAACAAGAATATACAATATAGAGATGAATATAAATGAACTAACGGAGTTGAAAAACACAACACAAAAACTTAGCGAAATATGCACAAGTTTGAATAGCCGAATTGATCAAGCAGAAGAAAGGATATCAGAGGTCGAAGATCTACTTAATGAAATAAAACAAGAAGACAAGAATAGAGAAAAAAGGATAGAAAGGAATGAGCAAAGTCTCCAAGAAATATGGGACTATGTGAAAAGACCTAATTTACGTTTGATAGGTGTACCTGAATATGACGAAGAGAATGAATCCAAGTTGGAAAATACTCTTCAGGATATTATTCAGGAAAACTTTCCAAATCTAGCAAAGCAGGACAATATTCAACCCCAGGTAATACAGAGAACACCACAAAGATATTCCTCAAGAAGAGCAACCCCAAGGCACATAATCGTTAGATTCACCAGGGTTGAAACGAAGGAGAAAATACTAAGGGCAGCCAGAGAGAAAGGTCAGGTTACCCACAAAGGGAAGCCTATTACACTTACAGCAGATCTCTCAGCAGAAACCCTACAAGCCAGAAGAGAGTGGGGGCTGATATTCAACATTCTTAAAGAACATTTTCTAAATAAATTAAGACAGTGTAAAATGATATAGTATACAAATAAATTATTTTTTGAATAATCCAGTTTTTAGTAACAAAAATTCTTGACTTTATGACAGGAATATGAACATAGGTCTACAAATATTTATAATATTAAAAAACAAACAGCAGAGTAGGAGAGTGGAATGTAAGTTGAAACTTGGGCAGAGAATGGTTATTAGAAAATGACTTATTGACAAAAGAATAATGTATCTAATATTTAATCAATAATTTATGTAGCTGACTGGGTTCAATATATATACAATTTATTTTAAGTGATTTGTATAAACATAAATATATTTTTCAAAAAAATAGAATTGAATTTCTCACTTTCATTTCAGAATTTCTATTTAAAATTTAAATGTATTTAAAATGTTTATTAAATACATGTTTTTAAAAATGGGCATATAAGTACACATATTTTTATTTGTTAAGAAAGAAAATTCTACAAGCTACAGACTACTTTATGTGACTTCAGATTTCTTTAAAACAAGCAAGAAGAAATTAGGGGCCTATTTTTAGCCTTCTTAAAAGAAATTTTAAAAATATTTTATATGCCACCAAACTAAGTTTTGTGAGCAAAGGACAAATAAAAGATTTCCTATACAAGCAAGCACTAAGGAATTTTCTACCACTAGACGAGCCTTACAAGAGACCCTCAAGGGAATTGTAAACATGAAAACAAAAGAATAATACCTGCTCCCAGAAAAACACACAAGTATAGATCCCGTAGCTCACACACTCTGTAAAGCATCACGCAGTAGAAAGGACAAAATAACAATTTCACGATAGAAGCACAACCTCAAATATCAATATTAACCTTGAATGGAAATGGTTGAAATGCCCTGTTAAAAGGCACTGAGTGGCAAGTTAGATAAACAACAGGACCCAGCTGTCCTTGTCTATAAAAAATCCATCTTACATGCAGTGACACCCATAGACTCAAAATAAAAGGTTGGAGAAATATCTGTTATGCAAACAGAAAACAATAAAGGGCCAGAGTCACTATTCTTATATTGATAAAATAGGCTTTAAACCAACAACAGTAACAGGAGACAAAGAGGGTCATTATGTAATGGTAAAGAGTTCAATAAGACTTAACTATCCTAAATATATATCCACCCAACAATAGAGCACCATGATTCAGAAAATGAGCACATGTATACCTAAGAAAAGATATAGACAGCTGCGCAGGAATAATGCAGGACTTCAACAACCCACCCACACCGTTAGACAGACCATGAGGACAGAAAACTAAAAAAGAAAAAGAAAAACACATACCAACACTTTGTCCACCACAATATGCATTTCTAGATAAAAAGGAAATAAATCTGGAACCGCTGGTTCTGAATAGAAAAAAGAAAAACAGCATATAATACATGATAATTTTCATAATTTGTTTACTTGAACTCTTCATTAAAGCTATTACCACAGCACTTACAAGATATGTAGAGGTTTTTGCTTTATTAACTTGGTTAAATCAATGAATAAAGAAGGTGTTGCTTTATTAAATTGCTTGAAATCACCACCAAACTATCAACTATACAGAGGAGAGAGAAGTATCCCCCAATCTCTCATCATAAAGGACCTGGAAACCGCAGCTCTGCCGCCGCGGTTCCAGCCCGGCCCCTTGCCCACCGCGGGCCAGCTCCGCCGGGGCGCTCCCAGGGCTGGGGCCACTGCGCCCGCGCCTGCATTTTCAAATCTTTGTTTATTATTGTTGTTATTGTTATTATTATTATTGACATGGAGTTCTCACAATGTTACCTCAGGTAATCTTAAACCCCAGGGCTCAAGGGATACTCTCTCCACAACCTTTCCAGCTACAGGTGCATGCATCACTGTACCAACCTTCTCAAATTAATTTATAAAAGTTAATATTATTTATATATGTCTCTTAAGTATAAAAATAGATACCATTTGAAATAGTAGTAAATGAACAGTTCTGCACCCATCATTACCGAGACATTTGACGCCATCTCTGGGGTCCACTCCAAGCACATGACCTCCATTTTTCTCCAGAGAAAATGTCATGTATTTTACTTACTAGTCATCTCTTATTGTCATGCAAAAAGCAGTTGTTTATGATAGAAAAGTGTTTTTTGACAGACTGCAACGGACTGGTCTTTGGTCATATGACTAAGTTCTAATAAATGAGATGTCAGCAGGAATATTAGGTGACACTTTAGATAGATTTCTTGAGATTACATAGCTGAAATGTAGATATGATGGCTAGAGCTTTGGTCACCTTGGACTATGAGTCAAGGTATCATGAATTCCGTGAAAAGTATATGCTAAATAAACCATCGAGTTTAAAAAAGTCCAAGGGCCTAAAACTTCAGATTGCCAAAGTTGTACTATCTACATCTAACTATATTAAGATTTTTTAGTGTGATATGAAAATTTTTATCTAGTTTTCTCGTGTGTGTGTGTGTGTGTGTGTGTGTGTAATGCTTACTTATAACAGATCCTCATGCTTGTAATTCGTTTATATTGTTAAAGTCTTCTCTATCCATCATTGATTTTTATATTCTGATTCTTCTCCAATTATCATACTTCAGCTCCATATTGTTAAAAATAAAGTGTCATCTCTATTAGAAACTTAGAACTCTTTCTAGTTCTATTATAAATTGGGTTATCTATATTTAGTGTTTTTGTTTGTACAATTTTGTTTTAGGAAGTTAATGCAGTACAGTTTGTTCCACTACAGTATCTTCTAGTGGAAAACCTTTGTTTTCCACTAGAAAAGCCTTTTTATGCATGTACTTTTAACCACTGTCGTATCATAACAATATCTCTTTTCTTCTATTAGCTTTTTCTTAATACTGATGGCTTATCATGACACTGTGGTGGCCTTTTATTTGATTTTGTCTCACTTTATTGCTTTATAATATTTTCCATGGATGCCTCACTTCTAACACATCTTTACAATGACAGTTTTCTCAAATTTTATTTTACCTACTGATGGAAGTTTATGAAAGAAGTATGCTGATTTTCTGAGCTCAATGAATTCTGCATTATTTTTTTCTTATATCATAAACCTTACATCGTTTTCCTTAGGCATCATCTAATATTGTTGATCTTTATAGACTGTTATTAATCTAAATTATTTGAAGAATGTCTTTGGCTAAGTTTCTGTGAAAACATGTGAGAGCATCTCATTCTCAGATGAGCTCATCTGTGACATGACAGGTTCATGTCCAGTGCTCCCAATCAACACAACACCTGGAAGGAAGACTTTCTACTTCCCTTTAATGAATTGAAAATGTTGGCCGGGTGCGGTGGCTCAAGCCTGTAATCCCAGCACTTTGGGAGGCCGAGGCGGGTGGATCACGAGGTCAAGATATCGAGACCATCCTGGTCAACATGGTGAAACTCCGTCTCTACTAAAGATACAAAAAAAAAAAAAAAAGTAGCTGGGCATGGTGGCGCGTGCCTGTAATCCCAGCTACTCAGGAGGCTGAGGCAGGAGAATTGCCTGAACCCAGGAGGCGGAGGTTGCGGTGAGCCGAGATCGCGCCATTGCACTCCAGCCTGGGTAACAAGAGCGAAACTCCGTCTCAAAAAAAAAAAAAAAAAAAAAAGAAAGTGCCCGAGATGGTTCACTCCGAAATGCATCTCAAACCCATCTTCAGTCTTCATGTAAGGGCACTGGAAGATCCCTGCATTATTCATCAAGACATCCAGCCTAGGCTCTTCCTGGAGCATATCCTGGCAGAAGGCGCGCACCCAGCGCAGGGAGGCGAGGTCCAGCTCCCGCACTACGAGCTCGCCCGTCTCGCCGACGCCGGGCTCTGGGCCGCACTCCGCGGCCTGGCGGAGCTCGCGGCGGAGCTGACCCGCCGCCTCCTCAGCGCGCGCACGGTCCCGGCAGCCCATGATCACCCCCATCCCCAGCCGTAGCAGCTCGACGGCCATGGCACGGCCCAGCCCGCTCTTCGCCCCAGTCAGTGATCAGCACGGTCTCCCAGTGCATGAGGCCGGCGGGATCCCCGCCTCTGCGCAGCCTCTGGACCCTGGACCCTACGAACCGCCGGGCCGCCAGCCACAGCGCCCTGCCCAGGGCGGCCAGTACAGCCGCCGCGGTGGCCACTGCCATCACCGACAGGCCAGAGGGCCCACCGGCCCCTCCACAGAAATTCCGGCGCCCTCTTTTCTTATTAGTTTAGCCAGTGGTCTACCTATTTTGTTAATTTTTTTAAAAACAGCTCCTGGACTCATTGATATTTTGGAGGGTTTTTTGTGTCTCACTCCTTCAATTATTCTCCGATGTTAGTTATTTCTTGTCTTCCGGTAGCTTTTGGATTAGTTTTCTCTTACCTCTCTAGCTCTTTTAATTGTGATGTTAGGGTGTGTCAATTTGAGATCTTTTTAGCTTTCTGATGTGGGCATTGAGTGCTATAAATTTCTCTCTTAACACTGCTTTAGCAGTGTCCCAGAGATTCTGATACATTTGTCTCTTTGTTCTTACTTGTTTCAAATAACTTCCTGCTTTCTGCCTTAATTTCATTGTTTACCTGGGAGTCAGTCATTCAGGAGCTGACTGTTAAGTGAAATTGTGTGGTCCTGAATGAGTTTCTCAATCCTGAGTTCTAATTTAATTGCACTGTGCTCTGAAAGACTGTTGATTAAGATTTCAGTTTTTTTACATTTGCTGAGGAGTGTTTTACTTCCAATTACGTGGTCAATTTTAGAATAAGTGCCGTGTGGCACTAAGAGGAATTAAGTTCTGTTGATTCAGGGCAGAGAGTTCTGTAGACATCTACTCAGGCCACTTGATCCAGAGCTGAGTTCAAGTCCTGAATATCCTTGTTAATTTTCTGTCTCATTGATCTGCCTAACACTGACAGTGGGGTGTTAAGGTCCCCCAATGTTATCACGTGGGAGCCTAAGTCTCTATGTTTGTCTCTAAGAACTTGTTTTGTGAATCTGAGTGCTCCTGTATTGGGTGCACATATACTCAGAATAGTTAGCTCCTCTTGTTGAATTGTTCCCCTTACCATTATGTTATGCCTTTGTCTTTTTTGATCTTTGTTGGTTTAAAGTCTGTTTTGTCGGAGACTAGGATTGCAACCCTTGCTTTTTTTGCTTTCCATTTGCTTGATAAATTTTCCTCCATCCCTTTATTTTGAGCCTGTGTGTGTCTCTGCATGTAAGATGGGTCTTCTGAATATAGCACAACAATGGGTCTTGACTCTTTATACAATTTGCCTGTCTGTGTCTTTTAATTGGAGCATTTAGTCCATTTACATTTCAGGTTAATTGTGCTGCGAAGGTGTCAATTTGAGATCTTTCTAGCTTTCTGATGTGGGCATTTAGTGGTATAAATTTCTCTCAACACTGCTTTAGCAGTTTTAGACACTGCTAAAACAATTCACATGGCGTTGTTATGTGTGAATTTGATCCTGTTATCTTGATGCTATTTCGTTATTTTGCACACTAGTTGATGCAGTTCCTTCATAGTGTCATTGGTGTTTATAGTTTGGTGTGTTTTTGCAGTGGCTGGTACCAGTTTTTCCTTTGCATATTTAGTGCTTCTTTCAGGAACTCTTGCAGGGCAGGCCTGGTGTAATGAAATCCCTCAGTATTTGTTTGTATGGAAAGAATTTTACTTCTTGGCTTAGTTTGACTGGATATGAAATTCTGGGGTGAAAATTATTTTCCTTAAGAATGTTGGATATTAGGCCGGGCGTGGTGGCTCAAGCCTGTAATCCCAGCACTTTGGGAGCCGAGGCGGGTGGATCACGAGGTCAAGAGATCGAGACCATCCTGGTCAACATTGTGAAACCCCGTCTCTACTAAAAATACAAAAAATTAGCTGGGCATGGTGGCGCGTGCCTGTAATCCCAGCTACTCAGGAGGCTGAGGCAGGAGAATTGCCTGAACCCAGGAGGCGGAGGTTGCAGTGAGCCGAGATCGCGCCATTGCACTCCAGCCTGGGTAACAAGAGCGAAACTCCGTCTCAAAAAAAAAAAAAAAGAAAAAAAAAGAAAATGTTTCCTCCCACTTTTTGGCATTCTGACATTCTGAGTAAGTGAATTATGAAAAATTCTCAATATGCAAATAAATGATTAATATATTTTTCTCTTCTACAGTGCTTTTTTTCATTTTTACAACCATTTTTAATGCATGAGTCAGTGATTCTTTATGTAATAAGTAATATTTTATTAAAGCCTTTATGTACCTCTTCCTAATTGTATTCTCTGGTCCCAACACCATTTCGGAATTACAACCAAACTTAATGTATTGCTTATCACCCACGTGTCATTTTCTTTAAAAAAAAATGTACATATTTGTAGATTACATTGTTTGGTTTTGAAAATTTTTAAACATACATGTTTCATATTCTATAGCTGACTTTCTACTATATATTTTTTTGCCTCACATAAACCTTGAGGTTAGTCAAGGTTAATACATGTAACATAATTTTAATTATTTCAAATACATCACTGTTTAGTTCTCATACTCATAATGAATATTTCCATAATGCCTAAATTAATGGGTTCTACAGCCATGGTGACTAGGTTTATGGTCCATCTCTACTTTCATTTGATGAGCAGCTTTGGGCAGTATTCTGAGTGCCTTTGGGC
>CM038395.1:165898813-165912943 GCA_021498475.1 Saguinus midas
CATGAATACGATCACCCAAGATGCTACAAGAATACCAAATACAAGGAACTTAAAGACACCCACAATGAGACACATCATCAACCTGGGGAAAGCCAAAGACAAAGAGAAAATCTAGAAAGCAGTAAGAGTGAAGTGATGCATGCTATACAAAGGGATCCCTAATAAGATTATCAGCTGAGCATGATGGCTTGTGCCTGTAATCCCAGCTACTTAGGAAACTGAGGTGGAAGGATCACTTGAGACCAGGAGTTTGAGACCAGCTGAGCAACATAACAAGACTCTGTTCCAATTTTTAATTAGTCAGACATTGTGGCATGCACCTGTAGTCCCAGTTGAAAAGGGAGAATTGCTTGATCCCAGTAGTTCAAGTCTGCAATGAGCTATGATCAAGCCACTATACTACATTCTGGGTGAAGAACCAAGACCTTGAAGATTGTCATCAGAAACTTTGGAGGCTAGAAGGCAGTGGCTGATATATTCAATATGAAAGAACCTGTTAATCAAGACTCACATATCCAGCAAAACTTTCCTTCAAAAGTGAGAAAGAAATTATGACAGTCCCAAAAGCTGAGGGAGTCTGGTACCACTACATATGCCTGCAAGAAATGCTAAAGGGGTTCTGCAGATTGAAATAAAAGGATACTAGACAGTAACTCGAAGTCATATGAAAAAATAAAGATCTCAGTAAAGGTTAAAAAAGTGAGTATTATTATAATAATGGTTCATAACCCACTTTTGTTTTCTACATGATTTAAGAGAGTAATACATTTCTTTAAATTATCAGTCTAAAAGCTAGTACTATTATAACTTTGATTTTCAATGCTACATTTCTTCTTACATAATTTAAGACAATGGTTCATTAAAACAATTAGATTTAAAAAATAGTCTTCATATCCACAAATAATAAACTGAGGGCATAATATCAAGGAAAACCATATTTTAAATCACAACTAATTTTAAATACTTAGGAATATATTTAACAAAAAATTTGCAAAACCTATGTGCAAAAAAGAATTATTCCTGAAGTGTACAAGAAGCTTTATAATAAGGGAAGGCAAATCTATATACAAAATACATGACTATTCCAGGAATAACAAAACATTGTTCTTTTCATCATGGATGTTGTTCAGTGTAACCAGTCTTCCACAAGGTAATGGGCTGATCCCCCAAGGCATGGTGCCATATTAAAGGCTCAGTGTTGGTCTCTGCTATTAGCAAATTGTGCACTCAGCAGGGAGTATAGCCAGGTCAGCCTTTGTAAATGGAAGTCCACATTGCTGAGCCCCAAACATAATCTCCACCCCCTCTACCATGACCACTTTCTTCATGAGCCCATTGGGCAATGATAATAGTGGCTGGAAAGGAGGCTGGTCCACACAACAGGTCCTTATTAAAATTCTTTCCCTTGGATTCATCCCTTAGTAGCACTCAGTAGTTTAAATTTATATAGATATGGTTTGAATGTTTGTCCCCTCCAAATTTCATGTTGAAATGTGATCCCCAGCATTTGAGGTGGGTCCTGGTGGGAGGTGTTTGGGTCATAGAAGTGGGTCCCTCATGAATGGCTTGGTTTCCTTCCCATGGTAATAAGTGAATACTTGCTCTGTGATTCTCACTCTGTGAGTTTATGCAAGAGCTGGTTATTTAAAGAGGCTGGCACCTTCTTGCCCCTTGCTCCCTTTCTCATCATGTAACAGCCTGCTCCTGCTTTGCCTTCTGCCATGAGCAAAAGCTCCCTGGGCTTCACCAGAAGCCAAGCAGACTCTGGCAACATGTTTCCTGTAAAGCCTTCAAAACCATAACACAGAACTTAAACCTCTTCTTTATAAATTATTCAGTCTTGGGTATTCCCTGATAGCAATAAAAAGTGGCTAACACAATATTGTTATACTCTGAGCCCATTAGGAGTCTATTTACATATTTCTTTCACAGACTTTTCTGTCACCAGACAAGTTCTCCATTTCCTTGTAAGTCATTGATTATGTAACCAAAGTTTTAGCCACAGCCCGTGATCAATATAGACCCATGTCTCCTGCCATGTGTTCTTCCATGTGAAAGGACAATCAGATGCATTGTTCAAAGTTCTACCCATTGGGAGGATTTCTGTTCACATGTGCCCCTCAGATCCATCTCAGAGTGCAGCTGCAGCATTGCACCTGTCCAATTTTGAATGATTCCTCCATATCATGTAAGCCATGTGTAAGCCAAGCATAAGCCTTTTCCTTCTCAGTCAAATGGACATAGAGAACTCACTATGGAGCTGTAGGTGCAGGTTGGAGGGAGAAGACAATGTAACAGGAGTGGGGGTTGTGAAAATCTGGGCCACTTCCTCATGCAACTTCTTTGTGACTTCATGGCCTGCTTATGCCTGATGTCACATATGCCACTTCCATTTGAGATTGACATACTGCTTTGCACCTCCAACTTCACGGCTTGGTGGGTCAGACAATACCCTGTGATGGGCATCTCAGATAACATGGTAACAAGGTAACATGGTCAGTGTTTAGTCTCTGCTAAGGTCTAGTAACAATCCAAAAACTGCTTCCCAAAAGGAGAGTAGTTATCCACAGAAGGTAGCAGGTCTTTGCTGAAAAATACTAAGGATCTAGCATGGTATCATGCTCATGCCTGTAGTCCCAGCTACTCTGGAGGATAGATGGGAGAATTGCTTGATCCCAGGAGTTTAAGGCCAGCTTGGGAAGCATAGCAAGACCCAGTCTCTGGAAAAAAATTTTTTCTAAGAATTTGTACTTTGATTTACCTGCAGGGGCCTTCCAAAGGCTCCAAGTAGCTTCCCTATCTAACACTTTAGAACTGTGGGATATGCTCAGTTGTATGGTTCAAGTGACAGAGCAGGAGGGACAGCAGCCTGTATCTTTTGGAGAACCCTCTTTTGTTCAGGGCCCCATTCAAAACTGGCAGCTTTTCAGGTCACTCAGTAAATGCACCCAAGTGAAACATATGTTGCCTTCAACTCCCAAATGGTACACTAGGCATTGTGTCTTTTTCTTGTTAATAGGAGGGATCAGATGCAGCAACTTGTTCTTTACCAACAAGTCCTGGACCATTAAAATTCTAGACATTTTATCAAAGTGGCTAGACCCTGAAGTTTTCCACCCTATTATATGCAGACATGTTGCTAATATGTCTAAAGCAATTGCTACTTCATGCTCACCAGTTTCAATCAGTATAATAGCATCAATGTAATGGACCAGTATCTTCTAGAAGAAAAAGACAATTAAGATCTCTGAAGACTATTAAAAGTTAGGAATAAAGAGTGGATATACCCCTGAGTTAGGACAATGAAGATGTGTTGCTGGCTTTGCTAGCTGAAAGTAAGTTGCCTTTGATGGTCTTTGCCAGTAGATACAGAGAAAAAAATGTCAATAAATAGCTGCATAGCAGATGCCCGATAATGTGATGGTTTGCTTCAGCAACAAAACCACACCAGCTGCAATTACAATCACAACCTGATTAAATTTGAATTAAATCTTTATTATTCTCTAAGACCTATCTTCTATACAGGTCAACTATGTGAGTAGAATGGGAAATGTGGTAAGAATCAGTGCCCTTGCATCTTTCAGGTCCTTGATGATGATGACACAAATCTCTGCAATTCCTCTAGGAATACAGTTTGCTATTTTCATCAGTAGACACTGTTCTGGTGCTTTCTACTAGATCTTTACAAGCATAATAGAACCCACTCCATGAGTCATGGAACCTAAGTAGGGGTTCTGCCAGTTGCTGATGTGTACATTGCAACTATAAAAAGAGCTGGAAAATAACCAGAGGATGGCCTCTGGGTTGCACTGGGCACACTGTGGGATAGACGTGAGCCAAAACTCCATTGATCACCTGACCTCCACAAGCCCCTACCTGACCCACTGGACTACAGTAATGTTTTGAGTCATCAGGAAGTAGTGTCAATTCATAGCCATTGTCGAGTGATCCTGGTCGAGTCTTGTTATTTTCCCTTCCCCAATGTAAATAGCCATAGGTTCCATTGTGGAAGGCTGGAAAGGAAGATTAACAGTATACATTCTCAGCAATATAGCAGGGCCATTCTTCAAGGGGATCCAGCCTCTCCTTCACTCAAGGGATGAGGGGTCTGTAAATTAATTCAAGTCAGAGAATGAATTGAGGGGTCATAATTCTGTACTTTGATTCTTCAAGACAAGGCTCTGATCATTAAATCTAGAGCTTTTCTGCTTATGCAGATCAAATAAGACTTCAGTATGTTGACCATCTCTTTCAGTTTTAGGGATGTCACGATCGACTAGCTGATGCCAAAAACCTCTGTAACTCAGGCTGCTCTGATGACTGGCTGACTTGGCTCCTCTGTCTATTACCCTAACCATATCCACCTTGTCTTGTGATTAAATGCCACCTCTTGGGCCTTCCCACCTTAAATCCCATTATCCCTACTGTGTTAGAGTCTCAGTTCAGTGGTAGAAGTTCCCAAGCTAATTTATGAAAGCCACCATGGAAAGCTTCAAGGTTGCCAGATTTTCCTCACTAGCTTATTTCTCACAACCATGATGAGGAGCATGTCCTCTGGGCCTTCCCAGGGAGCATGAACAAGTCAAACATGATAAACTCACTGCAGCACTCCAATCTCCTGAAGTTTTGGGTAACTTCCTCCACAGTATGTCAAAGCAATTCCATCATTTTCACATTTTTTTAGCCTGACATATCTCTGGGTCCATATTTCACTTGACCCACCAAACAAACTTTAGAGTCACTCCTGGCCCTTTGAGCTAAAACACTAAATTTGTAGTGCACTTAATGGACTCTGCTGTGGACTAAATGTGTCACCACCACCTCCTTCCTCAAATTCATATGTTGAATCCTAACCCCAATGTAATGTATTAGGAGGTGTGGCATTGAGAGGTAATTAGGTCACCAGGGTGGAGCCCTTTAAATGAATTTAATGCCCTAATGAAAAGGCACAAAGGAGCTTTTATTCTTTCTCTCTGCTCTCTTGCCATGTGAGGATACAATGAAAAGATGGTCATCTGCAAACCAGGAAACATACCCTCACCAGATACTGAACCTTCTGGCTGGCATCTTGGTCTTGGATTTCCCAGCCTCCAGAATGATGAGAAATAAATTTTTGTTGTTTAAGCTTCCATTTGAATGGGTATTTTTGTTATAGCAGCCCAAACTAAGGCAGATGCAGAACAGTCAATTCGGTCTGATCTACCTTTACAGTTTTTCCACTTTGATCCCACCCTTGAAATCCACATGTATTCCTTGGATTTCTGTCCATATAACTTGGGAAAATCTTGCCAATCTTTTGGTATGTATCATACTTCATCACAAAGTCATACTTTACACCTCACCCTTTAGGTCTGGCCAGAACTTGAGCCTAGTTACAGATCAAGAAGCAGGGAGAGGTGGTGGAGTAGATAATGGGGAGGGCCAGCAGAGCCCTATGAGAAAACTACACAGGTTCCCCAGGCCAAGGAGGTGAGCTCCCCAGGCAGGGGTGGGAGAGCTGCTTCTACTGGAGAACAAAGCTTGGTGGAACTTTGGGATCTAATGTCTCTGACTTCACTGGAATCTGTTCATCTTTCCCCAGAGTTTAAAGGAAGAAACCCTGTAGGATTGAGAATTTAGCTTTCACTAGTTCTGCCACCTGCAGGAATAAACCTCAGGTTTGGTTTACAGAAATCTTGGCTCTGCAGATAAAAGATAAAAGTTGATTTCACAACAGTCCTAGAAACTTTGTACTGAGACATTAAGCAGTGGTACTAATGCCCACTCCACTCTTATTCCATGCCTAGGGTTCACTTAGCAATCCTGTCATGTGATATAGATGATTGGCAAGGCCAAGAGTTGGCATTCCTCTTTCCTCAAAACCCCTTTTACTTCTAACAAAAGTGTAATTTCATGGGCAATTCTCAGCATAAAGGCAAACAATTTATGAAAATAGTGAACCTGAAGCCTATGGGTGGTGAATCACAGGTGGCATCTCAGAGGAGTGATGGGGAGTGGCTGTGTGCTGCCCCTCACATGCTTGCAGCATTTTCTACTTTTGAATTTTCTCAACAATTATATTATTTGAATTACCCACAAAACTCCACTAAGATTGAGTGAGTTTCCCTGGGTTAAAAAATTGACGTGTAGGCATATTCAGTAACTTACTTAAGATTATGCAAATACTAAATCCAGGTCCCCTATTTTCAAGTATATATAATGCTTTTAAGAAAAAGCTCTAATATGCAAGAAATGTAGCTCTTTTTTATATGCGAGTTTAGCTTCTGCTACAGTTTAGATGTTTGTTCCCCAAAATCTCGTGAAACTTGATCCTCAGTGTTGGCTTTGGGGCCTAATGGGAGGTGTTTGGGTCATGGGGGTGAATGCTTCATGAATAGATGAATGCCCTCCCTTGGGGGTGAGTGAGTTCTCACTCTATTAGCTCCTGCAGAGCCCGGCACCTACCTACTCTCTCGCTTCTGCTCTATGTGATCTCTGCACCGAGCTCCCTTTCACTTTCTACTATGAGAAGCCCTCACCAGAGGCAGATGCCCAATTGTGACTTTCTAATCATCAGAATCATGAACCAAATAACCTTTTCCTGTACAAATTACCCAGCCTCACATATTTCTGTATGGCAACACTAAGCAGACTAAGACAGCTTCTATCTCAAGCTTCTATTTGTCCTGATATTAGAAAATGTAATCCAGACACGTTCAGTCACTGAAAGTTTTTTTCAGCCAGACATAAACTCTGTCAATTCAGAACTTCTCTCTCTGGCCCTTTTCCTCCTGCTTCCCTGGTTGTAGCTCTGGGGGCTTCCATGGCATGTAGGCTGAGGGAGGGCGAGGGAGGGGCTGATCCACAGCCACCCTTAGTCCATGCTGGTGTCCACTGCAATGTCCAGACCTGCTCATTACTCATAGTGAAACCCTCTGAGTCCTCTGAGGTCCCATTAGGACTTAGCCTGTACAGGCCCCACTGCGATCCCCTCCACTGTCCTTTGGGATGCTAGAAACTCTGCCATACCCCCCATCTCTTCTTCTCACACTCATCACACTCTTGGGTACACAAGAACACCTTTAGGACCATCTCAGCTTCCTCTCTTTGTCACAGCCCAAATAGCCTTTCTTACTTCAAGGGATTCAATACTGTGTTCTATATAAAGGCGGTATTAAAGTAAGCCTACAAATTCTTTCATATTCCTCCCATTAAAGACAGAGACTAATTATTTCCCCCTTTTATATAGGCCATTCTTAAGGACTCAATTCTGAATGAGTGGCAGAGGCAGATGTGACGCTGCGTGCTCCCAAGCTGGGTCATGGAAGAGGATATGGCTTCCACTCAGCTCTTGGTCTGTCTAGATATGCTGCCTTGGAGCCAGAAGTCACCTTATGAAGAGTCCAGCTACTCGGGAGCCACCAGGCTGGTGAAACCACTTGGAGAGAACCCAGGGAGACAGAGAAGCTGAGGATACCCAGCTCTCCAACACCCAGCTGTTGAGTCTTCCCATCCCAGGCTTCAGACGTGTGAGAGAAGACACATCTGGGATGCCACGGCTCTACTCATCATGTGAGAGCAACCTCATGCAAGGCTCTGAGCCAGATCCACCCAACTGAACTGCTCCCAAATTCCTGATCTACAAAACACAGCTATTCTATAGGGTGATTGTTTTAAGTGACTACGTCTGCAGTGCAAGTATAGATAACCCTTTCTGGAATCTACTGCTATAGAACTGTTTTGGTTTAGAGAATGCAGATGGATTAGGAAACTAAGGTTGGGTAGCTCATGCAAGGTCATAAAGCTAATGGGATTTGAGCATGCTTGCTGGGCCACATTACACATTACACTCCCTCTCTAGCCCATCTGACCATCAGCCTTGTCCAGAGCCACCATTCTCCTGAAAGATATGCCCATATATAAATTTTGAAAGTAAGCAAATATTTTCCTCTGCAAAATCGAGTTAAAAAGAAAATAAGGAACATGGCGCTGCAAGCGGCGCGGAGCTTGCAGGCAGTGCTCTGCACCCTGCGTGCAGTCCCGTCACCCGCCGCGTCCTGCCCACTGAGGCCCTGGCAGCTGAGGGATGGGCGCGGTCTGGAAGCTGCGCACGGGACCCGCTCTGCTTTCAGTGCATAAATTCACAGAGAAACATGAATGGATAACAACAGAGAATGAGATTGGAACAGTGGGAATCAGCAATTTTGCACAGGAAGCGTTGGGAGATGTTGTTTACTGTAGTCTGCCTGAAGTTGGGACAAAATTGAATAAACAAGATGAATTTGGTGCTTTGGAAAGTGTGAAAGCTGCTAGTGAACTTTATTCTTCTTTATCAGTAGAAGTCACCAAAATTAATGAAGCTCTTGTAGAAAATCCAGGTCTTGTAAACAAATCTTGTTATGAAGATGGTTGGCTGATCAAGATGACACTTCAGAACTAGATGAATTTATGAGTGAAGAAGTGCATGAGAAATACATAAAATCTATTGAAGAGTGAAAATGGAACCGCTAAATAAACCAGTATGATTTAATGCAACCCAGCAGAGTTGTCTTAAATTAGTGGTGGGTAGAAGACTTAGAATAGCAACTTTTAACATTACCGATGGGGAAAAAAACTACTGTTCACCCTGCTAATGAAAGCAATGCCCTTTAACTTTCTAATGATTATACATAAACATAATACATGTCTTTTTCACAATATCCTATGATTTTTAGACTAGGCTTTAGTATTCAGAATTCATGAAATTATCCTTGTTAAAAACTAGTTATAAAAACTACGTAATTCAGAGATAATGTTGTTATTCTTAATCTTTTTTTTTTTTTGGACCATAAGAATGTGTTTTATTTAGCAAGTGATTTTTTTTATTCTTTAGCCACAATTCTCCCACATTTTTACATTATCACAATTTTTCCATATTTTTTAAACATTAGATACACAATTTGTTAGAAGTTGAAAGGGAAAAACATTCTTTTTGCTGAATAATATCACATCATGTTTAACTTAAAGATTATTAACTTTTTGAATATCAAAAATTGAAGCTGCTGGGAATCACATTTATTTGTAGGTCCCAAAATAACCCTGAGGTCTGAATAGGAAAATATCTTTTATAAACTCTAACAAAACTCTCACCTCAAAATAAAACACTATGAAATTTACACAATCGTATCTGTACTCAGTATCTTTACAATATCCAGAAACCTACTGACTTTTAGAAATGACAATGCAAATAGGTTTACATTCAGAAGAGAGCTTATACTAAGAGGACCTAACTTGAAACCTGGCACCCTGTGCAGGAATCTGTTCAATCCTTAGAATGGTCATAAAGTCATCTTTGTTAAAAACAGGTCCTTGGACATCCCTAAATGCCCAGCAGGACGAAGAGAATTCCAGCACATTGGCTTTTACTGTTCGTCTGAAGGGATATAATTGCTAGTCATATTTCTGGGCCTGTCATCGCCTTTTGCAGTTTTCATCGGGTGTATCCATAGCTGTGCAGTTCTAAACCAGCTTCTAGAACTTTTGCTTAAAAACTGGTGTTAAGGTGCCTTCACACCTATCTCCCAAAACTTCATAAAGCATCAGGCCAATGTGGACCACTGTTTTACCTGTGGATAGCTTCGTTTTTTCTCCTTTTTATTTAAAAAAAATTGCAGAAAATGCCCTTTGATAAATTGATCTTTAAAAAAAATCTTAATTGAGGTTCTCTAAAAGGAGACTTCTAGGCAACATGCCCGCTAGGTGTACTGATTACCGGGGGGCGGCGGGGTGGCGGGGGGCTGGTGACAGGCGAATCGATGTGGCTCCCCCAGCCGCCTCCTGGGAGCAGCCTGGAAACGTGCCCAGCCCCGTGGTCCTGGGAGCAGCAGTGGCACGACACGCAGCGGAGCCGCCTCCTCCTCCGCACCCAGCCCCGCGGCCTCGCCCTGGCCCTGGACCCCGCGCCGGGCACACAGACCCTCACGTCCTCTTCTTCCAGGGCGGCGGCGCTTCTCCTTCTGCACATCGGCCTGGCGCTTCTTCTCGGCCTCCTCCGCCTTGCGCTTCTCCTCCTTGGCCTCCTTGTACCGCCACTTGGGGATCTGCAGGTGGCCGCTGTCCTTGGTGCTGTCCTTCCGCGCCGGCCGCTCGGGCTGGAAGGTGGGCGCGGGCACCTTGGAGACGCGGACCGGGGCACCACTACGCCGCATGCGCTGAAAGGGCAGGAGGCTGGACTTCCGCGGGGCGGGCGCGGCGGGGCCCCGGGAACCCGGCTGCGAGGCGGACGGGAGGCTGGCTCTCGGGGAGCCCTCCTGGGAGCCTGGGTCTGCCGGGCAGGTCCGCCCGCGCTGCCCCGCGCCCCCCGCCGCCTCTGCCTCATGCGCCCGGGGCCCCCGCGCCGCCAGGATCTCCTGCACCACCAGCCGCCGCTTCCCCACGCACGGGGGTGGCTCTCGGGACACACGGTCTGGCACACGATGGCCACGGCGGGGCTGTAGAGGCTGGTGGTCATCCTGACCATGTTGTCCAGGGCGCCCCTGTCCTCCGGGCCCGCACGGAGCGCGGCGTGAGCGCGGACAGCACGCAGTCTGTGAGTCTCTGCAGGCAGTTCTTGGAGCCGCGGGCTTCCTCGCAGCCTCGGGGTCGGCGGCAGCTCCGGCAGGTACTTTTCCCCAAACTGCTCTGGGCAGGGGCGCTCCAGCAACCTCTGCGTGAGACGAACGGCATCCACGCGGCCCGTGTAAGTGGCCCATTCTTGCGGCGGCATCCCACGGCTGGGGTCCCTCGCGTGGACATCCGCCCCTGCCAGCATCAGGGCTTGGATGCAGTCGGTTCGACCCTGCACGGTGGCTTTCATCAGGGCGGTGAACCCGAACGCGTTGCTCCTTTCAAGGTCAAGACCAGGGAAATAGTTCAACAAGTAGTTGGTGATGATCGCCTGCCCGGCCGTTGCGGTCTGTCTCCTGCGCCTCGTCGACGCTCACCCCGCACCGCACCAGTGCCCGCAGCAGCCCCACGTCGTTGGCGCAGGAGGCTCGCCGCCTCCGGGACGCCCTCCGGGACGCTCTCCGCGATCTCGACGCCTTGATCTGCGCGCGCCGGGGTGGGGACGGCGGTGGCGGGGTCATGCAGCGCGCCCCGCCGCCCTCCGGCCCTGTCCCGGCCACCACGCCGACGGGCCGGGCAAGCCGGGCGCGGGCGCGCGCGCCGAGGTCCCCACTTCTCGCTGCTGCGTCCCCAGAGAAGCCGTGGCCTGCGCGTTCCAGCCCGGCGGAAACCCTGTTCTTAATCCTTAAATGATATTGTAACTTGTGTACATCCATACGTGGATTTGGGGTGAAATACTTAATGATCTGTCCACTGTAAATAACTGGGAGTGAAGGAGTTTTTGTTGCTTGTACAGTGTCAGATGAAGAACAACACTATCTTAATTTTGCAATACACTGCATTTGCTGGTGCTATTTTTATACAGTGAAACAACAGCTTTGCAACAAAATAATAAAATATTTATTGTTTAAAAAAAGAAAGAAAGAAAATAAGCACATATCAATAGGAAATCCCAAGATAAGCTATTGAGGGTATCTGTTAGAACACAGGATTAGTCAGAGCAAGTTAAATTTTTTTTTTTTCTGAGATGGAATCTCACTCTGTTGCCCAGGCTGGAGTGCGGTGGCATGATCTCGGCTCACTGCAATCTCCGTCTCCTAGGTTCAAGCGATTCTGTCTCAACCTCTCGAATAGCTGGAATTACAGGTGCATTCCACCACCCCCAGCTAGTTTTTGTATTTTTAGTAGAGACATGGTTTCACCATCTTGGCCAGACTGGTCTCGAACTCCTGACCTCAAGAGATCCACCCTCCTCGGCCTCCCAAAGTGCTGGGATTACAGACGTGAGCTACTGCGCCTGTCCTAGATATTTTTTAACATCCATAAATTCCTGAGAGATTTTTTAAAATTTTATTGCATTCGTGAAAATGTGGCACATATACACCTGAGAGATTTTATATTTAGAGAAAAAGCTAGAGTTGAGAATGCAAATATCTTTGTCTTTATAAATAAAATATCTGTATGGTAAAGATTGCTGTGATTAAATATCCATGTCTAGAATCATTCTGTTATCTAAAGGTTTTCCTAACACTTATGAAGGGTTGACAATTCGGAGGTATCTCAATGTTTCTGATGAGGTAATGATGCTTGTCACTAGGCATTTTGGTGCTGAATAGGACCAAATGAGACTCAGGCAAGGAATCAGTGCTTTTAAAGATGGTTTTGTTTGATTCCCATATAATTGATCAGGTGTTGAGTGAGAAGGCACCACTTGGATCTCTTGAGAATATGAGATAAACATTCATCCAGAACGTTAGGTTTAGGGGTGGTGACCGTCTCTGCAGTGCACACCGATCTGATGCCAGAAAGAACAACAAGATTCTTTTATGCTGTGGTGATCAGCATCTCCATTGAAGGCTCCATCCATTTGAAAGATAAAAATGTGCAAATCATGGAAGTTTAAGCAGGAAAACAATGAATTTAAACCCCAAGGCCCTACAATTATGAGGATAATGGCTTTCATTGTGGTTATTCTACATTAATCTCCCTCCAGCACTGTGAGTAATAGCATTTTCCTCTAGGGTCAGCAAGGCTGGGGTTTCCATGGGGACTTGATTGCTCTGTCTGTATGGAAACTCAGCTCCATCAGAGGAGGACAACGTTTTTGGCTTTGACAGGATGAGCAGTAACACACAAGGAGATGTAGGCTTTTCAAAGCAGAGAAGACTGTAGGATCCCAGTTACAGTTTTCTCCATCGCCCTGAGTGCTGTTGAATGTGGAGGTGTGTGGCTTCAACCTTTGTGTAGCATTTTGACAAACTAAGCAACTGTTTGTCCTCCCTGAGGAGACAGGGGACATGTTCATCTGGGGAAACAGACACTTTGTTTCATGAGAGGACAAATTAGTATCATTTATTTGACAGCCAATTTGCCAAACTGTAACAAAATTAAAACGCAAAAATGCACATACATTTTGAATCCATCTATTCCACCTTTAGGAATTTATTTTAGATGTTATACTCACACATGTAAACAATCACACAGGTAGGCAAGTATTTATTGTAGCCCTGATTGAAATATTAGAAGTCTGAAGCTAACTGTTCAACAGTAGGAGCTGGTTGTATAAAATCAATTCATCGGCACTTTGGAGTACTATATAACTATATATTTTTTAATTGAGTTAGATCTACATGTATGAAATAAAATGAACTCCAAAGTACATTGTTTGTTAAAAAACAATAACACTGTATTGTGTTCCATCATTTATCCTTTTAAAATGTGAATATTTGCAGTTTTGTGTGTGTGTGTGTCTGTGTCTGTAGAGAAAGAGAGAAAGGCTGTTTTTTGTGTGTGTGTGTGTGTAGAGAGAGAGAGAAAGGGAGAGAGAATATCTCTAGCAGGACACCCCAAAACCCAGGGAAGCCCCTTGGGGTCAGGAAAAGTCAGAAGATTCACAAGTGGCTATGTGCCAGGGAGAAGCTGAGCTATGATGTGATTGCAACTGAGCCCAATGCTGATCACTTCTTGGGGAGATCAGGGCCTGCTCTAACCCTGAAGAGTCGTGCCAAACTGAGGCAAGTGGGGCCAGCTTCTGTATTCATACATAAGCCAGTCATAGGCCATGCATGTCCCTAAAAAGGGCAATACTCCTCACTCAAGGGCCACTCCAGGTGACAGATGAGCTATGAGCCTCTGCAGATAATCCTAGCAGCTGCAGCATGGACACAGGATTTGATGGAGGGGAACTGGGGGAACACCACAGCAGCTGCTACCTACAGTCTGCTTCCCTGTTGTGATTATTTAACTTCGGGGACACCTGCCTTGTCTCTCTTATTTATAAATATCTTATACTACCTTGCTTTTCTGTTGAGTCTAGCAGAGAAAAAGACAGGGTTAAACAGCAAATGTCAATACATGAAAGGTAAGAAGCTAGGAACAAGAAAGCACTTTTTGATTCCAGCCCCAGTTCTGTTTGCACTTAACTGTGTGACCTGAGTCAAACCCTTCAACCTCTCTGAACTTCAGTGCTCTTGTTCAAAAACAAAGAGGGTTCCAGGCATGATTAACTGATTGACTGCTCTGTTCTCACCAGTGTGGCTTTTCTGCACCTTACTGTAACAACATCAC
>CM038395.1:165913043-165933117 GCA_021498475.1 Saguinus midas
CCTGATGCATGGTGAGGAATCCTGTGCCTCACTCAGGTACAGCTCCCACCTGTTCCCAGGGGCATTCGAGTTTGCAATTTCTGCTCGACTGGCCTGTTTCTTCATCTGTAGAGTGTGGTGAGTATCCACCCCAACTACCTCATTAATTTGGTCAGCAAACGAGTGTCCACTGCCTGGCTCAGTGCTGCTTCACAGAGGGGTGGGGAGGAATAAGAGGGAGCCTGGCAGTCCTCACCTCGTGGGATGGACTGCCCCATGGTGTCAGTCTGGTGAACCAGTCAGGCATTCTGGCTGCCACAAGAGACCCATGCATGGAGTATAGTGTAGACACAGATCAGGAGGAGAAGATCTACAGAGAGCAGAAATGCCCAGAAGAGACTGTGTCTTAAGGAGAGAGATGCTCTCCTGGTTATGGAGCCGCAGCAGGGTCAGAGTAGGAAGAGAGGAAGCAGGGAGTGCTCAGTCAAGGGATCACTGGGTCAGAGACAGAGGCCAAGATAGCAGTCCGATGTATTAGGGAAAGCACAAACAGTCCTGTGGCTAGTTGCAGGGTGTGAGTGAGACTATGGAGTGGAGGCAGAGAATGCAGGAGGCTGATGGGCAGCCCAGCAGGACTGAGAATGGGAGGCCATGAATGTCCAGGTGAGAGGCATGACCTAGCCCCAACGGCCATAGGGAGTTCTTCAAGGGTTTCCTACATGGGAGTGCCAGGTTCAGGCTTTATGAAGATCTCTGTGTCACAGTGGAGGGTAGATAGATGAGGAGGAAAGACAGGGCAGGAAGACCAGTTAGGGGACAACTGGATAAATGCAGGCAAGAAATAAAGGAAGATAAGACTGTGACAATGATGGAAATTCAGGAACAGGACTAGGATGAGACAAATGAGGAACACAGGATGCAAAATTTAAGGAGGTGCTGGCTCTCAGAGACACACAAGTGCAGGGGTGGGCACCTGAGACTGAGCACCCCCTTAGATGTTGCTTTTAGGGGTTTCTTGCTTGCCTCATCCCAGGGCTGGCCCTGGATTAGTGGTGCAGAAGAACTATGTAACTGCTGAAGCCCTATTTGCCAAGGTAAGGACTTTCTGGGGTGTCCTACTCAATGTGACAGACTTGTTTCTTTCACTCAAGTTCTTAAGGACTTGGGTTCAAATCCTGACTCTCAAACTCAGGGTCTCTCAGAGTTTTTTTTTTCTCAGTTGCCCACATATGTAAAATGGACCCAGAGTTTTTGAGCCTCAGGGGTGCTCCAAGTTCAGAGGATGTGGAAACTCAGGGCCACGGCCACAGCAGACAGCCCCTGGTGACCTCTGTCTTTGCCACCATTCATTTGTTTTGAAAGACCTCAAGGCCTATAGCCCCTCTTTCCTGATCCACTAAGCTGTGATTGCAGAACCTGTAGTTCTTCTATTCATTTTCTTCCCCAAGGGTTTGCCTCAGCTGTCTTATTAAATATAGAAAACATCTGTGCTTGGGTTTCTGTTTTTTAAGCAAAAATCCCCACATCTGGAAAATATTGGTCAGGAGTCTAATTAAGTATGTCAATGACAAATTGTTGTCACAGGAAGTATTTAAGGCTAGTGAAAAATTGGGATTTAATGCCCTTGGCCTTTGGCCTTTGCCTGCATGTTTACTTATCCTAGCAGAGATGGGGGAGTCAAGGCCCCCACCCTCACCCAGCCCCAGTCCCAGGAATCCTTGGTCATACTGCTGCAGAAAAGCCAGACCCATGGATGCAAGGAGCTGCCTCAAGTGAGGAAGCAAGGTGGAACCTCCGTTTGAAGCTCGGTCTCTTAAAGCTACACAATGCCACCTTCTTACTAGACTCTATCTCTTCCACTCAGGGCTAATATTTCCTGCCAGGCCTACATTTCAACTAGATGTCAAATATAAACTTCCTGTCTTTCTTTTTATAGCTCTCCCAGGTGATGGATCCAGCAACAACAAGTGACACTTTGCACAGGATGACCGTAGGCCCCAGCAGAGTACCAGCAGCCCTGATGCATGGTGAGGAATCCTGTGCCTCACTCAGGTACAGCTCCCACCTGTTCCCAGGGGCATTCGAGTTTGCAATTTCTGCTCGACTGGCCTGTTTCTTCATCTGTAGAGTGTGGTGAGTATCCACCCCAACTACCTCATTAATTTGGTCAGCAAACGAGTGTCCACTGCCTGGCTCAGTGCTGCTTCACAGAGGGGTGGGGAGGAATAAGAGGGAGCCTGGCAGTCCTCACCTCGTGGGATGGACTGCCCCATGGTGTCAGTCTGGTGAACCAGTCAGGCATTCTGGCTGCCACAAGAGACCCATGCATGGAGTATAGTGTAGACACAGATCAGGAGGAGAAGATCTACAGAGAGCAGAAATGCCCAGAAGAGACTGTGTCTTAAGGAGAGAGATGCTCTCCTGGTTATGGAGCCGCAGCAGGGTCAGAGTAGGAAGAGAGGAGGCAGGGAGTGCTCAGTCAAGGGATCACTGGGTCAGAGACAGAGGCCAGGATAGCAGTCCGATGTATTAGGGAAAGCACAAACAGTCCTGTGGCTAGTTGCAGGGTGTGAGTGAGACTATGGAGTGGAGGCAGAGAATGCAGGAGGCTGATGGGCAGCCCAGCAGGACTGAGAATGGGAGGCCTTGAATGTCCAGGTGAGAGGCATGACCTAGCCCCAAGGGCCATAGGGAGTTCTTCAAGGGTTTCCTACATGGGAGTGCCGGGTTCAGGCTTTATGAAGATCTCTGTGTCACAGTGGAGGGTAGATAGATGAGGAGGAAAGACAGGGCAGGAAGACCAGTTAGGGGACAACTGGATAAATGCAGGCAAGAAATAAAGGAAGATAAGACTGTGACAATGATGGAAATTCAGGAACAGGACTAGGATGAGACAAATGAGGAACACAGGATGCAAAATTTAAGGAGGTGCTGGCTCTCAGAGACACACAAGTGCAGGGTGGGCACCTGAGACTGAGCACCCCCTTAGATGTTGCTTTTAGGGGTTTCTTGCTTGCCTCATCCCAGGGCTGGCCCTGGATTAGTGGTGCAGAAGAACTATGTAACTGCTGAAGCCCTATTTGCCAAGGTAAGGACTTTCTGGGGTGTCCTACTCAATGTGACAGACTTGTTTCTTTCACTCAAGTTCTTAAGGACTTGGGTTCAAATCCTGACTCTCAAACTCAGGGTCTCTCAGAGTTTTTTTTCTCAGTTGCCCACATATGTAAAATGGACCCAGAGTTTTTGAGCCTCAGGGGTGCTCCAAGTTCAGAGGATGTGGAAACTCAGGGCCATGGCCACAGCAGACAGCCCCTGGTGACCTCTGTCTTTGCCACCATTCATTTGTTTTGAAAGACCTCAAGGCCTATAGCCCCTCTTTCCTGATCCACTAAGCTGTGATTGCAGAACCTGTAGTTCTTCTATTCATTTTCTTCCCCAAGGGTTTGCCTCAGCTGTCTTATTAAATATAGAAAACATCTGTGCTTGGGTTTCTGTTTTTTAAGCAAAAATCCCCACATCTGGAAAATATTGGTCAGGAGTCTAATTAAGTATGTCAATGACAAATTGTTGTCACAGGAAGTATTTAAGGCTAGTGAAAATTGGGATTTAATGCCCTTGGCCTTTGGCCTTTGCCTGCATGTTTACTTATCCTAGCAGAGATGGGGGAGTCAAGGCCCCCACCCTCACCCAGCCCCAGTCCCAGGAATCCTTGGTCATACTGCTGCAGAAAAGCCAGACCCATGGATGCAAGGAGCTGCCCTCAAGTGAGGAAGCAAGGGTGGAACCTCCGTTTGAAGCTCGGTCTCTTAAAGCTACACAATGCCACCTTCTTACTAGACTCTCTATCTCTTCCACTCAGGGCTAATATTTCCTGCCAGGCCTACCTGCTATTTGAAGACAAAGCTTGAAGGAGACTGTTTTCTTTCTTTTACTTGGACTTTTTTCTTTCACCCTTCAGAGGGCCCAACCCTCAGGGAAAATGGATTCTTTGCCCCTCCCCCAACTCTGAGCGGGATATTCTCAACTTCATTAATGAAGTTTAACGGGTTTTCACACAAACACAGAGCTTTCTTCTTGCCATGGGAGGACATTTCTCATTAACGAAGGGCTTAAAAAATGTTCTCATGCCTATGAAGCTTCAGGAACGCCTTCATCTCTTCATCCTTGACTCCCTTGGCCATCCCCACCCATGAAGGCTCCGGGGCTCTGACAGGAGAAACCACTGTGGACAGCAATTGAAGGCCTCACACCAGCTTCATCAGCCAGAAGTTAGATAGCAAATGACAGAACCAGGCAACATTAGTAATGTATGTTGTGAAAGGTGAGTTCTGAGCTGGAGACACTGAAGATTATTCTTTCAGCACCCTCTCTTGTCCTTTCTTTCTCCATGGGTCCACTCCGATAGCAGGACCCAGCTGCTCTGTCTCAGAAACGGTCTCCAAATGTATCCTCTTCCTCCCATTCCCATACCCACCACGCAGTCCAAGCCACCACTCTCTCTTGCATGGACAATGGCCATGGCTTCCTCATGGTCTCCAAGATTCCCAATAGGTTCCCATCAGTCCATTCTCCTCATCTAGCCAAGTGCTGTACAAATATGGGGACCAAACTGTGTGGCATTGTAACCATAATGGGTTTGTTGCCCAATGCACACCAAGTCCATATAATGAGACACAGAGGTTGCATCAGAGAAAAAGTTTAATAATTATAGGGCAGCCAAACAAGGAGATAGGAGGAAACCTCAAATCTGACTTCCAAGGGGCTTGTGGGTAGGAATTTTAAGGGGTTCAAAGTGGGCTGAGGTGTGGGGATCTCTGATTAGCTGAAGAGTGCCAGGTGAGTTGAAGAAACTGCATTCTCATGATGATTCAGTTCCTCTGTGGGGGCCTTTAAACTGGTTGCCATTACCCCTTCCAATGGAATTCAGAATCTGAGGAGCATCTTAAGCAATTCTTAAAGCAAAAGCCTTATGATCTAACATCAGAAATCCTATCGACAGGAACAATGGGAGTGCAAATGATCAGTACATGGTGCTGTGTGACTTTCAGTTACAAGGAAGTGGGCCAAAGGGCAACCTGATTAACACTTCATTACATTTCTGCCCAGAGCCTGGCATATAATTCTTGTGAGCCCTGTGAGGACAGTTTCAAGGTCACTGCCCTTTGGCCACTCCCATTGTGATGAGGATGCATCCCAGGCCCCCAGCAAGGTGTGGGGCCTGCCTATCTGGCCACTGCCCCACAGACATATGCCACACCTTGCTGTCTTCCTTGTGTTTCTTACCATGATGTAAAATCACTTTCATCAGTTATTTGAACATTGTCTGAATATTCTATTAGATCAATAATCTTTAACTTAGAAAAAAGACAAGGGTAAATCTTCCTTTCTAATACCATTGTCTAGTCTAGTCAGGAAAAAAACCCACAGTATTTGTTTTGTGTTTTTTTGCTTTTTTGAAGAAATGGCAGTTTTCAAGACTAGGAAGGAATGCACAAAATGATTCTAAAGCATTCTTCTGAGTTGTAAAGAAGTACTAAACACACAAACACAGGTGGGCACACACACACTGACTCACACTCACACTGACTGACTAAATTCAGGGTTCATATCATGTTATAACTGGATTGAACTTCAATAACACACAGTTTCTAGTTCTTATTTCCATTTTACCACTTAAAATGTATATTTTAGATTAATGATGCTTTTTGTAAGGCAATTATAATTCAAGTCATTTAAATATAATTTTATGCTACATATTTGGATTTATGTAATGACTTTTTGAATGTTACACTGTCTGTTGGAGCATTTTAGTTTTATAATCTAGGACTATCTGTTTTGATTTAAGATAATACTGCATCATAAGAAAAATTAAAAGATTTGTTAATTGAAATGGCCTCACAATGTTGAATCTAATATTTGTATTAATTTATTATTTTAATATTTTAAAATACCTATTCATTTAGTTTTAAATTTCAAATACATATTTTTCCAGAAATGCTTTTGGAATTGGTAAGTAGTTATTAAAACTAAATTAATATTAAAATTGTCTTTATGTTTGTTAAAATATATCACACAACAATTTTACTGTTTCTCAACTTAAACAAAAACAGCACTATTTATAGATGTAAACATATTTGCTTTATAGGTTGTTTTTCTTCCTAAATAATTATATTCTACAATTAGCAGTATTGTTCTTCATATCTTGAATTTATGTCTTTCTGTACCATTATGGACTTGGACAAGAATTTCAAATTAGTAGACAGCAGAAAATATATTAAATTGATTTCATATATAAGGTGAAGCATGGTCATGGTCTAATAATGCCATGGAAGATGTCAAATCCAATCACAAGAATAAGAGTCTACTGGAAAATTTAAAGCTAAATTCCATGAGAAATTTATAGAAGAAAACCAAAATGAGCTAATTTGTTCACTTTGTTGGTTCAGATAAGTAGTAATAACAATACTTGAAGATCTGGTTAAAGTGGGACTTTGCAAAGTTTAAGGTTACAACTCTCCTGATTTTTTATTCTTGTCTTTTGTCCATTACTTTATGCCTTAATATTAAAGAAGATGTCATTTTATTTACTAAGCCTTTAGATATATTGAAAGTTAAGTCAAAATTTTTGAGAGTTGTGTCCTCTTGCTATACATAGTCATCATTTAATTTAGTACTCTGCTGTATAAAAAAAACCATGTGGTAAAGAGTATAAAAAAATTAATGTATCTTTCATAAAACTGTTTATCAACAAATTCTATTGTAATTAAAAGAGGCAGTGTCACTCCAACTTTTACATATCTATTTAGATATGGTACTTCTCCAATATTACTTATAACGGCCATAGTAGAATCCAAGGAGTCAGCATTTTAATCCCTCATAACACAATACTATTGGATAGTGGGTTCACAGAGACTAGATCATACCATATATTTTTAGAAGATTACATATAATTGGATTCTGAGGGACACTTACCAGCAGGGAAAGGCAAAAATAACAACTGATTGTACATCTTTGGGCTTCTAAAAAGAAAAATTATTAGTATTTTCTTACAACATACAAAATTATCTCAGATTATAAATATTTTCTGAACAAGGCTCTGGACCAATTGATTGTCAAAATTACCCAGGAAACAAATTCAAGTTAAAAATACATTTTTGAGAATAATGCTAAAATCCGATCATATAGGTTTGTATTAAATAATGCTAAAGACTTACTGGTAATTGTAACAGTGATAATGTCCCTGTGGTTATGTAAACAAAAAATAAAAAGTGAGCATAATATTGTAGACATGCCTACAAGGATGTGTGTGAAATATTAATAATCTGACATGAAGGAATTTTATTAAAAAATACACCAAAGGAAAGGAAAAAATAAGACATCTAAAAGGGGATTTATTGAAGTCTGTATTCCCAAGACCCACTCTCTGAGATGGAGATTCATATTTATAACATTTATTGACAATACTCAGGATAAACAAATGCCCAGAAAATGAAAGCCTCCTCTACTCTGGGAGCAGGGGAAAATAAGTGCACATTGCCATTTTTTATTTTTCCAAAATAAAAAAAATGAACTTGTCTCTTTTGGGTATCTGGAATTGAGTGCTTATTGCCTTTGAAATATGGAGATGAACTCAGGAAAACTGATATAGACTGTCTACAAATTATTCAAGCAAGTCCATAATCTACTCTTGTATATGTTTTTGTTGCTAAAATTTGCTAATATTATTCATTAACATATTAATACTCATATAAACATTTCTATCTCTATTTCAAATTTGAACTAATTAGATTTTAAACTAATTTTCTAGGTTTAATTTCTTACTTCAGCCTGTTTTTTCAACTGTAGACTAAACCCAATCCTAAAGGATGTTACTTGACAAATGTCTGATAATCATAACTTTATCACCAATATTCTGCAGTGAGCAAAATGCAGAGAAAAACTTGGTACCATGATATGTTTTAAATGAAAAATGATCTACTTTGAAAAGAAGACTGAGGAACAGAAGGAGAAATAGGAAGGCTAGAAATAAGAGGGAGAAGATAAGGATGAGAAATAAAAGCAAGAAGTGAGAAAGGAAGAAGAAAGGCAAGAGAAGACATTTTGATGAAGGAGTCACAAGGTGAATACTGCACTATCATTTTTGCATCAGGCTTCTGAATGACTCTCAGCTGACATTGAAACATAGGTTGATGGATCTGCCAAACTCAAATATGTATACATACATATGATTTGATTTAAATGGGAAAAGAAACATGTAAATGGATGCTGGGAGGGGAGGTTTGTGGTGCTTATTGCCAGCTCCATAAGGAATATCTGTAAAATAATGACATATTGAAGTCAACCATATGCAGGCAGAGTTGGCAAAAGTTGGGTATAAAATATAATGGAGTCTTATTTTCACCTATTGCCTATGTAGGGGAGGAAAAATAATATCTCTTCAATCCTTCTATGTTCCTAGTTGAGATCTCTATAAGAAAAGAGAAATTAACAAGAGAAAAACAAATGAAAATTGCTTAACATGTATACCCTATGTGTAACTCATTTATACATGGGAAATACCCAAGGAAAAAATGAATAGCTTTCCAAGAGGTGGCTTAAAACTCCTACTTACATAGCATTTTCAACAAAAAACAATACATTTTTGGAGAAGTGGCAAGACAAAGGATAAGTTTCTTGAATCTCTTGAGGAACAAATTGTGGAAAGGCAAATATATAATAGATGAGGGCTAATTAGTAAAGTTTGATATATAGATTCCTTTGGTGCCATCTGTAGGTTGACAACAGTCTGAGGTCATCTTTGATCAATCGGTGTCCATTCTGATAAAAAGGTGAGGAGGAACACCGTTTAAAATGTATGACCTGCTTTTACGCAAATAGAGAAGGACAGAGAGCTTTTCTTGTATGTGCTGCTTTTCCATTGCCTTTCAGTAGCTCAAAATAATCTTCATGCCTAAGTGTCATCTTTTAGAGGGGCACATTCTGACACCCTTCACCTATGTGATAATAAGGTTTAAAGAAAATTATTTTCCTTTTATCATCAAGATATGGTAGCAAGCTAAACTATTTTACTATATTTATTAATAGTATGGAATATAATTAACTTGCCTTATATACTGTGCATCTAAAGGTTTCTCCAAGGAAGAAGAGAACTCCTACATTGCTGATATTTAAAACAATCTTTATCTTTTCTTTTCCAACCTATTTTATATCTTTCTTTTGTATTTCACAGTCGGTTTCTCTGATACTTCTATGTATTCTGATCATTTTCTTTCTCACTTTAGGTTAACAAACAAATTTCATCCTTTCGGCTAATTTTTCTTTTCTATTGCAATTTTCAAGGTATTAAATTGTGTTTTGTGGGGACCTTATTTTTTTCTCTATCTTTAGGTTTTCTTTGGTGTGCTCACCCTTAATCCTTTTGTCTGACAGTTAACAACAACAAAAATTCCCTCTGACAGGTACAGAAACCATTATGTTGAAAATATGATCATCATGACAGTCCTGAACTGTCTATTCAGCAGCATCAATCTCTTATGTGGCTAAATAGCACAGTGGTCTGTCCACCCTGATTCCTCCATTTTAAATCTATATGTTTACTTATATCTAGGTCTATATACATATTGCATATAGCTATATATGTGCATATAAGTGTAAGTATGCTTAGACATATATATGTATAAACACAAGTATATATGTATGTGTATACATCTATCTATCTATATTTTTGTTCTTACCCTTTATCTGAGATTTAGTTTTTCTTACAGTATTGGAATTCTTTACATTGTATTTTTCTTTTATTTTGTTGAGTTCTTTTACTTTGGCTTACTTATTGGCTACTGTTTTATTATTATTTTTTTGTTTCCTTCCTAAGAGCTCTTCAGTCTAGCCTCCAAATACCTGATGCATAATTATTTTAGTAACTTCATCTACACAATTCTTATAGTAATTTCATCTACTCAAATTTTATTCACTATTTCTCTTACCAGTTTTGCTTAAGAGAACAGCCCTGAGTTCACACAAAAGTTTCTCTAAATTTTAATAAATAATGTATAATTATATTATTCCAAACATTGTCTCTATAAGCAACAACTTATTCCAGGGGAAAATATGAGTAGAGAGATCACCATTTATACCTAAGATGACTATTATTTGGATACAAATATATGATTTTCATACAGATTAAAACAACTAAAGAACAACATATGGATTGTATATTTAAGAATGACTGAGTAGATATACTCGCTTTTAAAACAGAAGAGGTGGTCTATATTTATATTTCCATATAATAATATATGTCAAATATATTTATACTTATTAAGCCTTTATGTACCTGGGGATGAGATTTACACATATTTTCTTTTTTTTTTTTTAATTTTTATTGCATTACAGGTTTTGGGGTACATGTGCAGAACGTGCAAGATAGTTGCATAGGTACACACATGGCAGTGTGTTTTGCTGCCTTCCTCCCTTCACCCACACTTGGTATTCATCCCCAGGCTATCCCCCAGCCCCCACTGTCCCTCCCCATTTCCCCAACAGTCCCCAGTGTATAGTAGACCGCCTCTCTGTGTCCATGTGTTCTCATTTTCTCACCCACCTATGAGTGAGTATATGCAGTATTTCTTTTCTGTTCTTGTGTCAGTTTGCTGAGAATGATGTTCTCCAGATTCATCCATGTCCTTACAAAGGACACAAACTCATCATTTTGATTGCTGCATAATATTCCATGGTGTATATGTGCCACATTTTCCCAGTCCAGTCTATCATCGATGGGCATTTGGGTTGGTTCCAGGTCTTTGCTATTGTAAACAGTGCTGCAATGAACATTCGTGTGCATGTGTCCTTATAGTAGAACGATTTATAGTCCTTTGGATAGATACCCAGTAATGGGATTGCTGGGTCAAATGGAATTTCTATTTCTAGGTCCCTGAGGAATCGCCACACTGTCTTCCACAATGGTTGAACTAATTTACACTCCCACCAACAGTGTAAGAGTGTTCCTATTTCTCCACATCCTCTCCAGCATCTGCTGTCTCCAGATTTTTAATGATCGCCATTCTAACTGGTGTGAGATGATATCTCAATGTGGTTTTGATTTGCATCTCTCTAATGACCAATGATGATGAGCACTTTTTCATATGTTTGTTGGCCTCATGTATGTCTTCTTTTGTAAAGTTTCTGTTCATATCCTTTGCCCATTTTGAATGGGCTTGTTTATTTTCCTGTAAATCTGTTTGAGTTCTTTGTAAATTCTGGATATCAGCCCTTTGTCAGATGTGTAAACTGCAAAGATTTTTCCCATTCTGATGGTTGCCGATTCACTCTAGTGACTGTTTCTTTTGCCGTGCAGAAGCTGTGGAGTTTGATTAGGTCCCATTTGTCTATTTTGGCTTTTGTTGCCAATGCTTTTGGTGTTTTGTTCATGAAGTCCTTGCCTACTCCTATGTCCTGAATGGTTTTGCCTAGATTTTCTTCTAGGGTTTTTATGGTGTCAGGTCTTACGTTTAAGTCTTTAATCCATCTGGAGTTAATTTTAGTGTAAGGTGTCAGGAAGGGGTCCAGTTTCTGCTTTCTGCACATGGCTAGCCAGTTTTCCCAACACCATTTATTAAATAGGAATCCTTTCCCCATTGCCTGTTTTGTCTGGTTTATCAAAGATAATATGGTTGTAGATATGTTGTGTTGCCTCCGATGCCTCTGTTCTGTTCCATTGGTCTATATCTCTGTTTTGGTACCAGTACCATGCTGTTTTGATTACTGTAGCCTTGTAGTATAGTTTGAAGTCTGGTAGCGTGATGCCTCCGCTGTGTTCTTTTGCTTAGAATTGACTTGGCTATGCGGGCTCTTTTTGGTTCCATATGAAATTCATGGTGGTTTTCCAGTTCTGTGAAGAAATTCAATGGTAGTTTGATGGGGATAGCATTGATTGTGTAAATTACTTTGGGCAGTATAGCCATTTTCACAATATTGATTCTTCCTAACCACGAACATGGAATGTTTCTCCATCTGTTTGTGTCCTCTCTTATTTCGTTGAGCAGTTGTTTGTAGTTTTCCTTAAAGAGGTCCCTTACATTCCTAGTGAGTTGTATTCCTAGGTATTTTATTTTCTTTGTAGCAATTGTGAATGGCAGTTCGTTCTTGATTTGGTTCTCTTTAAGTCTGTTATTGGTGTATAGGAATGCTTGTGATTTTTGAACATTGATTTTATATCCTGAGACTTTGCTGAAGTTGCTTATCAGTTGCAGGAGCTTTTGGGCTGAGGTGATGGGGTCTTCTAGGTATACTATCATGTCGTCTGCAAATAGAGACAATTTGGCTTCCACCTTTCCTATTTGAATACCCTTTATTTCTTTTTCTTGCCTGATTGCTCTGGCTAGAACTTCCAGTACTATGTTGAATAGAAGTGGTGAGAGGGCATCTCAATGTGGTTTTGATTTGCATCTCTAATGACCAATGATGATGAGCACTTTTTCATATGTTTGTTGGCCTCATGTATGTCTTCTTTGTAAAGTTTCTGTTCATATCCTTTGCCCATTTTTGAATGGGCTTGTTTGTTTTTTTCCTGTAAATCTGTTTGAGTTCTTTGTAAATTCTGGATATCAGCCCTTTGTCAGATGTGTAAACTGCAAAGATTTTTTCCCATTCTGATGGTTGCCGATTCACTCTAGTGACTGTTTCTTTTGCCGTGCAGAAGCTGTGGAGTTTGATTAGGTCCCATTTGTCTATTTTGGCTTTTGTTGCCAATGCTTTTGGTGTTTTGGTCATGAAGTCCTTGCCTACTCCTATGTCCTGAATGGTTTTGCCTAGATTTTCTTCTAGGGTTTTTATGGTGTCAGGTCTTATGTTTAAGTCTTTAATCCATCTGGAGTTAATTTTAGTGTAAGGTGTCAGGAAGGGGTCCAGTTTCTGCTTTCTGCACATGGCTAGCCAGTTTTCCCAACACCATTTATTAAATAGAATCCTTTCCCCATTGCCTGTTTTGTCTGGTTTATCAAAGATAATATGGTTGTAGATATGTTGTGTTGCCTCCGATGCTTCTGTTCTGTTCCATTGGTCTATATCTCTGTTTTGGTACCAGTACCATGCTGTTTTGATTACTGTAGCCTTGTAGTATAGTTTGAAGTCTGGTAGCGTGATGCCTCCGCTGTGTTCTTTTGCTTAGAATTGACTTGGCTATGCGGGCTCTTTTTGGTTCCATATGAAATTCATGGTGGTTTTTTCCAGTTCTGTGAAGAAATTCAATGGTAGTTTGATGGGGATAGCATTGATTGTGTAAATTACTTTGGGCAGTATAGCCATTTTCACGATATTGATTCTTCCTAACCACGAACATGGAATGTTTCTCCATCTGTTTGTGTCCTCTCTTATTTCGTTGAGCAGTTGTTTGTAGTTTTCCTTAAAGAGGTCCCTTACATTCCTAGTGAGTTGTATTCCTAGGTATTTTATTTTCTTTGTAGCAATTGTGAATGGCAGTTCGTTCTTGATTTGGTTCTCTTTAAGTCTGTTATTGGTGTATAGGAATGCTTGTGATTTTTGAACATTGATTTTATATCCTGAGACTTTGCTGAAGTTGCTTATCAGTTGCAGGAGCTTTTGGGCTGAGGTGATGGGGTCTTCTAGGTATACTATCATGTCGTCTGCAAATAGAGACAATTTGGCTTCCACCTTTCCTATTTGAATACCCTTTATTTCTTTTTCTTGCCTGATTGCTCTGGCTAGAACTTCCAGTACTATGTTGAATAGAAGTGGTGAGAGAGGGCATCCTTGTCTAGTGCCGGATTTCAAAGGGAATGCTTCCAGTTTTGCCCATTAAGTATGATATTGGCTGTTGGTTTGTCATAAATAGCTTTTATTACTTTGAGATATGTTCCATCAATACCAAGTTTATTGAGGGTTTTAGCATAAAGGGCTGTTGAATTTTGTCAAATGCCTTCTCTGCATCAATTGAGATAATCATGTGGTTTTTGTTTTGCTTCTGTTTATGTGGTGAATTACATTTATAGACTTGCGTATGTTGAACCAGCCTTGCATCCCCGGATGAATCCTACTTGATCATGATGGATAAGTTTTTAATGTGCTGTTGCAATCGGTTTGCCAGTATTTTATTGAAGATTTTTGCATCTATGTTCATCATGGATATTGGCCTGAAGTTTTCTTTTCTTGTTGAGTCTCTGCCAGGTTTTGGTATCAGGATGATGTTGGTCTCATAAAATGATTTGGGAAGGGTTCCTCTTTTGGATTATTTGGAATAGTTTCAGAAGGAATGGTACCAGATCCTCTTGTGTGTCTGGTAGAATTCAGCTGTGAACCCATCTGGACCTGGGCTTTTTGTGTGGTAGGTTTAATTGCTGCCTCAACTTCAGACCTTGTTATTGGTCTATTCATAGTTTCGGCTTCCTCCTGGTTTAGGCTTGGGAGGACACAGGCATCCAGGAATTTATCCATTTCTTCCTGATTTACTAGTTTATGTGCATAGAGTTGTTTGTAGTATTCTCTGATGATGGTTTGAATTTCTGTGGAATCTGTGGTGATTTCCCTTTATCGTTTTTATTGCATCTATTTGGTTGTTCTCTCTTTTCTTTTTATCAGTCTGGCTAGTGGTCTGTCTATTTTGTTGATCTTTTCAAAACCAGCTCTTAGATTTATTGATTTTTGAAGGGTTTTCTTGTCTCTATCTCCTTCAGTTCTGCTCTGATCTTAGTTATTTCTTGTCTTCGGCTAGGTTTTGAGCTTTTTGATCTTGCTCCTCTAGCTCTTTCAATTTTGATGATAGGGTGTCAATTTTGGATCTCCACTCTTCTCATGTGGGCACTTATTGCTATATATTTTCCTCTACAGACTGCTTTAAATGTGTCCCAGAGATTCTGGTACGTTGTGTCTTCATTCTCGTTGGTTTCAAAGAACTTCTTTATTTCTGCCTTCATTTCATTGTTTATCCAATCAACATTCAAGAGCCAGTTGTTCAGTTTCCATGAAGCTGTGCGGTTCTGAGTTATTTTCTGAATTCTGAGTTCCAACTTGATTGCACTATGGTCTGAGAGACTGTTTGTTATGATTTCAGTTGTTTTGCATTTGCTGAGGAGTGCTTTACTTCCAATTATGTGGTCAATTTTGGAGTAGGTGTGATGTGGTGCTGAGAAGAATGTATATTCTGTGGATTTGGGGTGGAGAGTTCTGTAAATGTCTATCAGGTTTGCTTGTTCCAGGTCTGAGTTCAAGTCCTGGATATCCTTGTTAATTTTCTGTCTGGTTGATCTGTCTGCTATTGACAGTGGAGTGTTAAAGTCTCCCACTATTATTGTGTGGAGTCTAAGTCTCTTTGTAAGTCATTAAGAACTTGCCTTATATATCTGGGTGCTCCTACATTGGGTCCATATATATTTAGAATCGTTAGCTCTTCTTGTTGTATCGATCCTTTTACCATTATGTAATGACCTTCTTTGTCCCTTTTGATCTTTGTTGCTTTAAAGTCTATTTTATCAGAGATGAGAATTGCAACTCCTGCTTTTTTGCTCTCCATTTGCTTGGTAAATCTTCCTCCATCCTTTATTTTGAGCCTTTGTGTATCTTTGCATGTGAGGTGGGTTTCCTGGATACAGCACACCGATGGGTTTTGGTTTTTATCCAATTTGCCAGTCTGTGTCTTTTGATTGGTGCATTTAGCCCATTTACATTCAGGGTTAATATTGTTATGTGTGAATTTGATACTGCCATTTTGATGCTAGCTGGCTGTTTTGCCCGTTGGTTCATGTACATTCTTCATTTTGTTGATGGTCTTTAGCATTTGGTATGCTTTTAGGATGGCTGGAACTGGTTGTTTCTTTCTATGTGTAGTGCCTCTTTCAGGAGCTCTTGTAAAGCAGGCCTAGTGGTGACAAAATCTCTGAGTACTTGCTTGTTCGTGAAGGATTTTATTTTTCCTTCACTTATGAAGCTCAGTTTGGCTGGATATGAAATTCTGGGTTGAAAGCTCTTTTCTTTAAGGATGTTGAATATTGGCCCCACTCTCTTCTGGCTTGTAGAGTCTCTGCCGAGAGATCTGCTGTGAGTCTGATGGGCTTCCCTTTGTGGGTGACCCGACCTTTCTCTCTGGCTGCCCTTAGTATTTTCTCCTTCATTTCAACCCTGGTGAATCTGACGATTATGTGCCTTGGGGTTGCTCTTCTTGCAGAGTATCTTTGTGGTGTTCTCTGTATTTCCTGGAGTTGAGTATTGACCTGTCTTGCTAGGTTGGGGAAATTTTCCTGGATAATATCCTGAAGAGTGTTTTCCAGCTTGGATTCATTCTCTTCATCACATTCTGGTACACCTATCAAAGCGTAGGTTGGGTCTCTTCACATAGTCCCACATTTCTTGGAGATTTTGTTCATTCCTTTTGTGCTTTTTCTTTAATCTTGGTTTCTCGTTTTATTTCATTGAGTTGATCTTCAACTTCTGATATTCTTTCTTCTGCTTGGTCAATTCGGCTGTTGAAACTTGTGCATGCTTCGAAGTTCTCGTGTTGTGTTTTTCAGCTCCTTCAATTCATTCATATTCCTCTCTAAGTTGTCCATTCTTGTTATCAATTCCTCGAATCTTTTTCAAATCTTTTTCAAGGTTCTTAGTTTCTTTGCACTGGTTTAGAACATGTTCCTTTAGCTCACTGAAGGGTTTTGGTTTTTATCCAATTTGCCAGTCTGTGTTTTTGATTGGTGCATTTAGCCCATTTACATTCAGGGTTAATATTGTTATGTGTGAATTTGATACTGCCATTTTGATGCTAGCTGGCTGTTTTGCCCGTTGGTTCATGTACATTCTTCATTTTGTTGATGGTCTTTAGCATTTGGTATGCTTTTAGGATGGCTGGAACTGGTTGTTTCTTTCTATGTGTAGTGCCTCTTTCAGGAGCTCTTGTAAAGCAGGCCTAGTGGTGACAAAATCTCTGAGTACTTGCTTGTTCGTGAAGGATTTTATTTTTCCTTCACTTATGAAGCTCAGTTTGGCTGGATATGAAATTCTGGGTTGAAAGCTCTTTCTTTTTAAGGATGTTGAATATTGGCCCCACTCTCTTCTGGCTTGTAGAGTCTCTGCCGAGAGATCTGCTGTGAGTCTGATGGGCTTCCTTTGTGGGTGACCTGACCTTTCTCTGGCTGCCCTTAGTATTTTCTCCTTCATTTCAACCCTGGTGAATCTGACGATTATGTGCCTTGGGGTTGCTCTTCTTGCAGAGTATCTTTGTGGTGTTCTCTGTATTTCCTGGAGTTGAGTATTGACCTGTCTTGCTAGGTTGGGGAAATTTTCCTGGATAATATCCTGAAGAGTGTTTTCCAGCTTGGATTCATTCTCTTCATCACATTCTGGTACACCTATCAAACGTAGGTTGGGTCTCTTCACATAGTCCCACATTTCTTGGAGATTTTGTTCATTCCTTTTGTACTTTTTCTTTAATCTTGGTTTCTCATTTTATTTCATTGAGTTGATCTTCAACTTCTGATATTCTTTCTTCTGCTTGGTCAATTCGCTGTTGAAACTTGTGCATGCTTCTAAGTTCTCGTGTGTTTTTCAGCTCCTTCAATTCATTCATATTCCTCTCTAAGTTGTCCATTCTTGTTATCAATTCCTCGAATCTTTTTCAAATCTTTTTCAAGGTTCTTAGTTTCTTTGCACTGGTTTAGAACATGTTCCTTTAGCTCACTGAAGTTTCTCATTATCCACTTTCTGAAGTCTGATTCATCATTTCATCACATTCATTCTCCATCCAGCTTTGTTCCCTTGCTGGTGAGGAGTTTTGGTCCTTTTTGGAGGTGAGGTGTTTTGGTTTCAGGTGCTTTCCTCCTTTTGCGCTGGTTTCTTCCCATCTTTATGGATTTATCCGCCTGTCGCCTTAGTAGTTGCTGATTTTTCAATTGGGTCTCTGTGTGGACGCTGAGATTGTTGATGATGAAGTATTTCTGTTACTTAGTTTTCCTCTAATGGTCTATCCTCTGCTGTATGAGTGCTGAGGTCCACCCAGGCCCTGCTTGTCTGGGGTATACCTGCAGCAGCTGGAACAGTGAGGGATGATACCAGTTTCTTCTTCTGCTGTCCTTGTTCCAGAATAATGCCAGCCAAATATCAGTCTGATTAGTCCTTTTCTGGGGTGACTCCTTGGATATACAGGGGTCAGGAAGCTGCTTGAGGAGACAGTCTGTGCTTTATAGGAGCTCCAGTGCTGAGCTATGAGCTCCGTTGTTCATTCAGCATTGTTGGGAGGTTGTTTATGTCTGCTGCAATAGAACTCATAAAACACCACCCTTTTTTCCCCTTAGATGCTCTGTCTCAGGAGTTGGGGCTTTTATGAGTATCTGTTGCACTGTCCTGCCCCACTAGGTGGCAGTCTATTCACTATTTGCCTGCCGGGGCTCTGACCTGCTAGCGTGGGTCCGCCCTATTGCTGCTGGGCTCCCTCTGCTGTGGAGCGCTCCCGGCTCCTGGGAGACTCTCTGTTATGGCAGGTTGCCTCGGCAATGGCGGGCTGCATCAGTCCTGGGCGGTACTTCAGTGGGGGTGTACTGAGTCAGCAATGGTGGACGCCCCTCCCTCACCGGGCTGCACCATCCTAGATGCCGGCAGCAAAACTCTCAGCCCCAAGCACCTCCAGTCACCACCCTGCTTGTCCCTGTGAGCGTGGGACCTGCCGAGCCCGATCACCCAGCTCCCTGCCTCAGAGTCTGTCCTCTTTCTCTCTCTCTTCCTCTCCCCAAGCTGAAAGGTCGACTCTCTCACTGGCGCCCCAGTAGCCTGCCGATAGGGCACTGGGATCCGTGTGATCTCCCATGCCGCTGCCCACTACCCCGGCTCAGATCACGCTTCCCAGGAAACTCCTGGTCTGGCTCATTGTCCAAGTCCCGTTCAATCAGATGAACATGCCAATCTGCCCTTCCAAATCTCAGATTGCCGGTTTAACAGGCCACCCAGACCAGTGAGTTCCGCACCAGGTCCCGCCACAGCACCGGCCGAAGAGGCGGCGGGAGCTGGCTGCGTTAGCCGGGTGCGCTACCGTCCCGTGTCTCTCACACACGTGGGACTTTCAACGCTCTGTGGGCATAAAAGGAACATCTGAGAATGCGGCTAGGACTCACCCTCTTAGCCTTCACTAAGAGCTGCAATCCTGAGTCACCTCTACGATGCCATCTTGCCTCCTCCCCCTACACAAATTTTCTTATTAAATCCTCACAAGTATCTGAAATGTTGACAAAATTACCTACAATTTTCAAAGGAGAAAATTAGGCTTCAGAGAAAACAGTTATTTGACAAAATTATTAAGCAAAACAGTGTGAGAACTGCCACTTTAGCTATTTCTATGTGAATATTAAGACCCTATGTTATAAGCATTACATATATATTAGAAAGGATATAGTTTTGATGTCATCCCAGCACTTTGGGAGACCTAAAAGGAAGGATCACCTGAGGTCAGGAGATAGAGACCAGCCTGGCCAACACGGTAAAAACCCATCTTTACTGAAAATTCAAAAAATTAGCAGGGCATGGTGCCTGTAATCCCAGCTACTGAGGTGACTGAGGCAGGAGAATTTCCTGAACCCAGCACGTGGAGGTTGCGGTGAGCCAAGATTGCGCCATTGCACTCCAGCCTGGGTAACAAGAGCGAAACTCCGTGTCAAAAAAAAAAAAAAAAGAAAAGAAAAGAAAAGAAAAATTAGCTGGATGTGGTGGCGGACACCTGTAATCCCAGCTACTCGGGAGACTGAGGCAGGAGAATCGCTTGAACCCGGGAGGAGGAGGTTGCAGTGAGCTGAGATGGCGCCACTGCACTCCAGCCTGGCTGAGAGAGCGAGACTCTGCCTCAAAAAATAAATAAATGACACCGAGATTGTTCTGAGCCCGAATATCAGCCCCAAAGTGAGGTCCGGAGTGACAGACAGGCAGCCCTCCACCATTACGGTAGGAGGAAGGGCTGTTGCTGTTGCCTCTGGCGAGCAGGAATACCGGACAAGCAGGTCACGTGCCCGGGTCCCGAGTCGTACATTCCGGGGTTCCCTTCCTGCATTCCCGGGTTCCGCATCCCACATTTCCTGGATTCCCTTCCCGCGTTCCCCGGGTTCTCCGTCCCACATTC
>CM038395.1:165933217-165967198 GCA_021498475.1 Saguinus midas
GGGTGGGAGATGGAGGGATTGTCTGTCGTGGGAAGAACCACATTCCTCAGGGAGCCCTGGAGAGGAAAAACTTAAGAGGCTGAGGGATCTTCTATCAAAGCTGAGGACCGAGGACCCAGCAGTAGTTGGGGAAGGCTCAGTGACACCACCTGGTGGAGTGTGAACACCTACGATCAGGCTCATGTATCATTTGCCAGGCAGGATGCCTTCTCTATGGGCAGCATGAGAGCTTTATGCTCTTGTAAAAGGCCGGGGAATGATTACCTACCTTTTTACCTTTAGCCTCACCCTGTTGAAGACTTTCTTTTGGCCCTTAAACCAGAAAGCCAAAGTTAGAATCTCTGATGATGTTCTCTATAAATAGGTAGGTCCTGGATAAATATGTGTCAAACAAGCGAAAGATACTGGGATTTCCTGGTCTCGCCCTCAGCTGCTACTTTGGCTTCCTCTGGGCTCCTGCAGGGTTGTTACTTTGGGATGGTAACCCTGGAGAGCGAAGCTCGCGATGACTTTTTCTAAGAGTAGTCCAGAGAGGAGTGGTCCGGGCGTATGGCATGACCAGGAGGGGGCCCGGGGTGATTCCTCACACATCAGCAGCCATTCTTTACTGCTGCCCACCCAGCTGACCCTCTGAAATCTGGATAAAATAAAATTCTTCTGGGACCTGGGTCCTTTCTTTTTTTTTTTTGAGACTGAGTTTCGCTCTTGTTACCCAGGCTGGAGTGCAATGGCACGATCTCGGCTCACTGCAACCTCCGCCTCCTGGGTTCAGGCAATTCTCCTGCCTCAGCCTCCTGAGTAGCTGGGACTACAGGCATGCACCACCATGCCCAGCTAATTTTTGTATTTTTAGTAGAGACGGGTTTCACTATGTTGACCAGGATGGTCTCGATCTCTTGACCTCGTGATCCACCCGTCTCAGCCTCCCAAAGTGCTGGGATTATAGGCGTGAGCCACCACACTCGGCTGGACCTGGGTCCTTTCTAGAGAGTGCAGTTAGTGAAAACATTCAGAAGTTTCATTCATATCCACATTAACCAAGAACTTAGTTTCATGTTCTGAGTTTTCTTTTTTTTTTAGACATAGTCTCACTCCGTCACCCAGGCTGGAGTGCAGTAGTGTGATTTGGCTCACTGCAACCTCCACTTCCCAGGTGACTCTCCTGCCTCAGCCTCCCAAGTAGCTGGAATGACAAGTATGCACTAGCATACTCAGCTAACTTTTGTATTTTTAGTAGAGATGGGGTTTCACCATGTTGCTCAGGCTGGTCTTGAACTTCTGACCTCAAGTGATCCACCTGCTTTGGCCTCCCAAAGTGCTGGGATTACAGGTGTGAGCCACTACACCTGGCATTTATTTTATTTTTATTTTTTAGACTGTCTTCCTCTGTGACCCAGGCTGGAGTGCAGTGGTGCAAACAGTGCTCACTGCAGCTTCAACTTCCTGAGCATAAGCAAGCCTCCTGCCCCAGCCCCCTAAGTAGCTGGGACTACAGGCACATGCTATCACTCCTAGCAAATTTTATGGGTGTTCGTTTGTTTGGTTTGTTTTTGAGACACAGTCTTGCTCTGTCACCCAGGCTGGAGTGCAGTGGCATGATCTTGGCTCACTGCAACCCCCACCTCCCCAATTCCAGTGATTCTCCTGCCTCAGCCTCCCATGTAGCTGGGATTACAGGTGCCTGCCACCATTCCTGGCTAATTTTAGTATTTTTAGTGGAGAAAGGGTTTCACTATGTTGGCCAGGCTGGTCTTGAACTTCTGACCTTGTGATCTGCCTGCCTCAGCCTCCCAAAGTGCTGGGATTACAGGCATGTGGTACCATGCCCAGAGAATTTTGTATTTTTAGTAGAGATTTGGTTCCACTATGTTGCTCAGGTTGGTCTCGAACTTCTGAGCCCAAGCGATTCCCCCACCTCAGCCCCTCAAAGTACTGGGATTATAGGTGTGAGCCACCATGCCCGGCCCTTTCCCCTTGCATTCTTTTGTGCCCAGTGCTTCCCCTGTTGTCTTAGTGAGATGGAAGAAGTAAAGCCCTCTGTCCCCTGCCAGCTTCCCCTTAAGGACTTCCCAGAGCTAGGAAGTAGACATTTGGCAACATTAGGCAGGCAGTGGCTTTCTGGGTTGAAAAGTCTGCTGAGAAAGTATTCAGACAGACCAGAGGAAGGGCAAAGGATGGAAAAGAGCTGGCTGGAAGTAAGTGGCAGAGCTCTTTCTCTAGAGTCAGACCTGAGTCCCAGCTCTGGTGCTTTGTAGCCATGGGATCCTGGGCAAGTTTCTTGATCTCTGTTAGCCTCAGGGTTGCTCATCTAGAACATGGGAATAAGAATAGCACACCACACAGAGAGACTGAAGATGGCTGATCGCTAACAGCTCAGAATTGTAGCTCCCAGTGAAAGCTTGGAAAACGTGAGGACGCCACATTTTCAGAGAACTTTTCGTCATCCACGGACCAGAAGATTTCCAGTGGAGGAGCCCCGCGGGTCACCAGCGCGACTTCTGTGGCCGGTGTAGCGGTTTTGCCGTCGCCTCGGCGCGGCAGCTCTTCGTGGGCAGTGAGTGGGACTGGTTCCCCTACTGACTGGTGTTTGGAGCTCCGGGAAGGCAGAGCCGCTTGCGGACTCAAGAAGGAAGCCAGACCGGAGATTCCCAGGCAGAAGAGCACCATCAGTCTTATCGCTGTTGTTTTGGCGGCGCAGTGGGTTGCTCGGATTCCAGCACTGGGAATCAATAAATTGGACATCCTCTCAGGAACTTAATCAGAAAGGCGCTAATTGTAAAGATATCAGATGGATAAAATCACAATAAAGGGAAAAAACAGCCTAAAAGGCCGAGAAAACTGAAAGTCAGAACCCTCTCCCTCTACAGGGGATAGTAATTCCTCATCAACAACGGAACAAGCCCTAATGGAAGAGGACTGTGTTCCAGTATCTGAAGGAGGCTTTAGAAGGTGGATGGTAAAAACCTCTGGGAATTGAAACAAATTGTTCTAAACCAATGTAAAGAAACTAAGAACTTTGAAAAAGGTTAGACGAAATGTTAAAAAGAATGGACAATATAGAAAGGAATATAAATGAACTAATGGAGTTGAAAAATACAACACGAGAACTTAGTGAAATATGCACAAGTTTGAATAGCGAATTGATCAAGCAGAAGAAAGGATATCAGAGGTCAAGACCGACTTAATGAAATGGAACAAGAAGACAAGAATAGAGAAAAAGGATAAAAGGAATGAGCAAAGTCTCCAAGAATTATGGGACTATGTGAAAAGACCTAATCTACGTTTGATAGGTGTACCTGAATGTGATGGAAGAATGAATCCCAGCTGGAAAATACTCTTCAGGATATTATCCAGGAGAATTTTCCCAATCTAGCAAAGCAGGATACCATTCAACCTCAGGTAATACAGAGAACACCACAAAGATATTCCTTAAGAAGAGCAACCCCAAGACACATAATCATTAGATTCACCAGGGTTGAAACAAAGGAGAAAATACTAAGGGCAGCCAGAGAGAAAGGTCAGGTTACCCACAAAGGGAAGCCTATTAGACTTACAGCAGATCTCTCAGTAGAAACCCTACAAGCCAGAAGAGAGTGGGGCGATATTTAACATCCTCAAAGAACAGAAATTTCAGCCCAGAATTTCATATCCTGCCAAACTAAGCTTCACAATTGAAGGAAAAATAAAATCTTTTATGAACAAGCAAGTACTCAGAGATTTTATTACCACCAGGCCTGCTTTACAAAAACTTCTGAAAGAAGCATTACACACAGAAAGGAACAACCAGTATTAGCCTTTCTAAAAATATACCAAAAAGTAAAGAACATCAATAGAAAGAAGAATTTACATCAACAAATGGATAAAATAGCCAGTTAACATCAAATGGCAGTAATCTTAAATGGAAATCGACTAAATTTTCTAATTAAAAGATACAGCCAAAATCTAACGGTATACTATATCCAGACCTATTTTATATCCAAAGATATACATAGACTAAAAACAAAGGGTTGGAGAAAGATTTACCAATCAAATAGAGAAAAAAACAAATAAATAAACAAAAAGGAGTTGCAATTCATGCATTTGATAAAACAGATTTCAAACCAAAAAAGATAGAGTGGTATAAGGATCAATGCATTCTAACACCCAGATACATAAGACCCATAAAGAGATTCAGACTGAACGAAACAGAAAATTAATAAGGATATCCAGAATCTGAACTCAGATCAGTAACAAGTAAACTTAATAAGCAAACTCTTCACTTTAGATAAATAAAATATACATTCTCCATTTTAAATACATAAAATAATGATCGGCCATTATTAATAGCCATTTATAGAATAAAGCAATATTTCTGTTCTCTCTCCCTCTTTTTCTTCCTCTCTTTTCCTTTCAAAAAAAAAAGAATAGCACACCACAGGCCGGTGGCTCACGCCTGTAATCCCAGCACTTTGGGAGGCTGAGGCAGGTGGATCACAAGGTCAGGAGTTTCAGACCAGCCTGACCAACATGGTGAAACCCATCTCTACAAACAAGACAAAATTAGCTGGGTGTGGTGGCATGCTCCTATAATCCCAGCTACTCAGGAGGCTGAGGCAGGAGAATCACGTGAACCCAGGAGGCAGAGGTTGCAGTGAGCTGAGATCATGCCACTGGGTTACAGAGCCAGACTAGCACACACCGCAGAGGCTTGGCATGAGACCAAAAAAAAAGTACCAAGCTCAGTACCTGGCAAGGAAAGTGCTCAGTGAATGGTTATTATTGGCTTAAATTTGTGAAGAGGAGAGTGAGAGGAAGGGATCCAGGTGACAGAGGGGAGGGGCAGGAGCCCTGACACAGTCATGAACATTAGAGAAATAGGGGTCAGGGGTTGGCAGTGGGCAAGCCAGGGCATCAGAAGAGATGGAGAAAAGCAAAAGAGAGAAGAGTTGAGATGATGCTGACAGATGCTTAAGCAGCATGTGCTTCTGGGTCCTTCGGAGAATCTCTTTCCATTTGATTGAGAAGTCTGATTCTGCCAGCATGGCAGTGCTTAAAGGGGGCCCGAGTTATAAAGACTGGGGGCAAAGGGCACCAGATCCCAGGAAGTGTGATTGAACCAGATGTCACACAGGTAAGCATCTGTGTCTGTCACTGTTCTTGGATGTAGAACATTAAAGAAGACCCCTTCGGCCTTTGATCAGGTCTTGACAAGCTCCTGCCTGGAAGGATGGACATCCGTCGAATCAGCTTTGACACAGAGGACCTGTCTGATGATGTCATCCCACTAGCTGACGTGCGCAATGCTGTGGCCCTTGACTGGGACTCCCAGGATGACCACGTGTACTGGACAGATGTCAGCACTGATACCATCAGCAGGGCCAAGTGGGATGGAACAGGACAGGAGGTAGGGACCAGTGTGGGGCCAGGCCCTCAGGGAGGGCAGAGATTGAGGGGTGGAATCCACCCTCTCCAGGGTAAGGGCTTCCCATACCTTTGCCAACCCTGAGAATTGGTGGAGTTTGGGCTCTGGAACTAGAGTGGAAGTACAGTTGGTGATACAGCTTTGCTTCCTGCCCAGGTGGTAGTGGATACCAGCTTGGAAAGCCCTGCAGGCCTGGCCATTGATTGGGTCACCAACAAACTGTACTGGACAGATGCAGGTATGTATGGGGGCTGTGGCCTGCCTGGCTCCTGGGATTCCTCTTGTTTAAAACCCTGGCCTCAGATAGAAGGGGCCCAGTGTCCTCCTGGACCACCTCTGTCTTCACATGAAGTCCTTGGTAGGTCAGAAGCAGAAGGCTGCTGCAGAGCTGAAGTGAGCTCACACATGAGAAGCTCACATTGTGGCAGCTACTTCTGCTATGTAGCTGATGCTGAGGAATGTTTTAAGGCATTTCAGATCATAAACCTATGCCCTGTGGTTTCTTTCCATCAGTTTCTGCAAATCAGGCTTTCTTTCTTTCTTTTTATTTTTGAGACAGAGTCTCACTCTGTTGCCCAGGCTGGATTGCAGTGGCCCAATCATGGCTCACTATAGCCTCGACCTCCTGGATTCAAATGATCCTCCTATCTCAGCCTCTCAAGTAGCTGGGACTACAGATGTGCACCACCATATCTGGCTATTTTTGGGGTGGGGTGGGGTAGAGATGGGGTGTTGCTGTGTTACCTAGGCTGGTCTCAAACTTCTGGACTCAAATGATACTCTCAACTCAGCCTCCCAAAGTGCTAATATTATAGGCATGAACCATAGCAGCTGGCCAAGGAAACATTTCATATTCATTTTCACCCTCCTCTTTCTCTGTTCCCATGTACATCTTTTTTTTTTTTTTTTTGAGACAGAGTTTCACTCTTGTTACCCAGGCTGGAGTGCAATGGAGCGATCTCGGCTCACTGCAACCTCTGCCTCCTGGGTTCAAGCAATTCTCCTGCCTCAGCCTCCCAAGTAGCTGCGACTGCAGGCATAGACCACAATGCTTAGCTAACTTTTACAATTTTTTTGTAGAGATGGGGTGTTGCTGTGTTACCTAGGCTGGTCTCAAACTTCTGGGATAAAGCAGTCTTCCTGCCTCAGCCTCCCAAAGTGCTGGGATTACAGGTGTAAGCCACTGCACCTGGCCTCCGTTGTTCTTCCTGGTCACATAGAGTTCTGTTAACTTATTTAACTCATCCAGTCAAGGAAACATTTTTTTTTTTTTCTTTCTTTTTATTTTTGAGACAGAGTCTCACTCTGTTGCCCAGGCTGGATTGCAGTGGCCCAATCATGGCTCACTATAGCCTCGACCTCCTGGATTCAAATGATCCTCCTATCTCAGCCTCTCAAGTAGCTGGGACTACAGATGTGCACCACCATATCTGGCTATTTTTGGGGTGGGGTGGGGTAGAGATGGGGTGTTGCTGTGTTACCTAGGCTGGTCTCAAACTTCTGGACTCAAATGATACTCTCAACTCAGCCTCCCAAAGTGCTAATATTATAGGCATGAACCATAGCAGCTGGCCAAGGAAACATTTCGTATTCATTTTCACCCCTCCTCTTTCTCTGTTCCCATGTACATCTTTTTTTTTTTTTTTTTTGAGACAGAGTTTCACTCTTGTTACCCAAGCTGGAGTGCAATGGAGCGATCTCGGCTCACTGCAACCTCTGCCTCCTGGGTTCAAGCAATTCTCCTGTCTCAGCCTCCTGAGTAGCTGGGACTACAGATGTGCACCACCATGCCCAGCTAATTTTTGTATTTTTAGTAGAGACGGGGTTTCACCATGTTGGCCAGGCTGGTCTTGAACTCCTGACCTCGTGATCCACCTGCCTCGGCCTCCCAAAGTGCTGGGATTACAGACATGAGCCATCTGCTCTGTCTTTTCTCAGCTCAGTGTGACTGCCACCTCCCAGGTCCAAGCAATTCTCCTGCCTCAGCCTCCGGAGTAGTTGGGACTACAGCCGTGTGCCACCATGCCCATCTAATTTTGTATTTTTAGTAGACACAGTGTTTCACCATGTTGGCCAGGCTGGTCTTGAACTCCTGACCTTGTGACCCACCTGCCTCATCCTCCCAAAGTGCTGGGATTATATGTGAGTCACTGCGCCTGGCCAGAGACAATCTCCTGAATAGGAGAAAGTTCTTAAAAGTTAGTTATCTGGGCCAGGTGTGGTGGCTCACGCCTGTAATCCCAGCACTTTGGGAGGCTGAGGCAGGTGGATCACAAGGTCAGGAGTTTCAGACCAGCCTGACCAACATGGTGAAACCCATCTCTACTGACGATACAAAAATTAGCTGGGTGTGGTGGCATGCTCCTATAATCCCAGCTACTCAGGAGGCTGAGGCAGGTGGATCACAAGGTCAGGAGTTTCAGACCAGCCTGACCAACATGGTGAAACCCATCTCTACTGACGATACAAAAATTAGCTGGGTGTGGTGGCATGCTCCTATAATCCCAGCTACTTGGGAGGCTGAGGCAGGTGGATCACAAGGTCAGGAGTTTCAGACCAGCCTGACCAAGATGGAGAAACCCTGTCTCTACTAAAAGTACAAAATTAGCCAGTGCATGCTGGCACATGCCTGTAATCCCAGCACTTTGGGAGGCTGAGGCAGGTGGATCACAAGGTCAGGAGTTTCAGACCAGCCTGACCAAGATGGAGAAACCCTGTCTCTACTAAAAGTACAAAATTAGCCAGTGCATGCTGGCACATGCCTGTAATCCCAGCACTTTGGGAGGCTGAGGCAGGTGGATCACAAGGTCAGGAGTTTCAGACCAGCCTGACCAACATGGTGAAACCCATCTCTACTGACGATACAAAAATTAGCTGGGTGTGGTGGCATGCTCCTATAATCCCAGCTACTTGGGAGGCTGAGGCAGGTGGATCACAAGGTCAGGAGTTTCAGACCAGCCTGACCAACATGGTGAAACCCATCTCTACTGACGATACAAAAATTAGCTGGGTGTGGTGGCATGCTCCTATAATCCCAGCTACTCAGGAGGCTGAGGCAGAAGAATCACGTGAACCCAGGAGGCAGAGGATGCAGTGAGCTGAGATCATGCCACTGGGTTACAGAGCCAGACTAGCACACACCGCAGAGGCTTGGCATGAGACCCAAAAAAAAGTACCAAGCTCAGTACCTGGCAAGGAAAGTGCTCAGTGAATGGTTATTATTGGCTTAAATTTGTGAAGAGGAGAGTGAGAGGAAGGGATCCAGGTGACAGAGGGGAGGGGCAGGAGCCCTGACACAGTCATGAACATTAGAGAAATAGGGGTCAGGGGTTGGCAGTGGGCAAGCCAGGGCATCAGAAGAGATGGAGAAAAGCAAAAAGAGAGAAGAGTTGAGATGATGCTGACAGATGCTTAAGCAGCATGCGCTTCTGGGTCGTGCAGAGAATCTCTTTCCATTTGATTTAGAAGTCTGATTCTGCCAGCATGGCAGTGCTTAAAGGGGGCCTGAGTTATAAAGACTGGGGGCAAAGGGCACCAGATTCCAGGAAGTGTGATTGAATCAGATGTCACACAGGTAAGCATCTGTGTCTGTCACTGTTCTTGGATGTAGAACATTAAAAGAAGACCCCTTTTGGCCTTTGATCAGGTCTTGACAAGCTCCTGCTTTTTGCTGGAAGGATGGATATCCGTCGAATCAGCTTTGACACGGAGGACCTGTCTGATGATGTCATCCCACTAGCTGACACACGCAGTGCTGTGGCCCTTGACTGGGACTCCCAGGATGACCACATGTACTGGACAGATGTCAGCACTGATACCAACAGCAGGGCCAAGTGGGATGGAACAGGACAGGAGGTAGGGACCAGCGTGGTGCCAGGCCCTCAGGGAGGGCAGAGATTGAGGGGTGGAATCCACCCTCTCCAGGGTAAGGGCTTCCCATACCTTTGCCAACCCTGAGAATTGGTGGAGTTTGGGCTCTGGAACTAGAGTGGAAGTACAGTTGGTGATACAGCTTTGCTTCCTGCCCAGGTGGTAGTGGATACCAGTTTAGAGAGCCATGCAGGCCTGGCCATTGATTGGGTCACCAACAAACTGTACTGGACAGATGCAGGTATGTATGGGGGGCTGTGGCCTGCCTGGCTCCCTGGGATTCCTCTTGTTTAAAACCCTGGCCTCAGATAGAAGGGGCCCTGTGTCCCTCCTGGACCACCTCTGTCTTCACATGAAGTCCTTGGTAGGTCAGAAGCAGAAGGGCTGCTGCAGAGCTGAAGTGAGAAGCTCACACATGAGAAGCTCACATTGTGGCAGCTACTTCTGCTATGTAGCTGATGCCAAGGAATGTTTTAAGGCATTTCAGATCGTAAACCTATGCCCTGTGGTTTTCTTTCCATCAGTTTCTGGGTAAATCAGGCTTTCTTTCTTTCTTTTTTGAGACAGAGTTTCCCTCTTTCACCCAGGTTGGAATGCAATGGCACAGTCTCGGCTCACTGCAACCGCTGCCTTCCAATTTCAAGCAATTCTCCTGCCTCAGCCTCCCAAGTAGCTGGGATTATAGGCGAATACCACCACACTCAGCTAAATTTTGTATTTTTAGTAGAGACAGGATTTCACCAAGTTGGTCAGGCTTGTTTCAAACTCCTGACCTCGTGATCCACCTGCCTCAGCCTCCCAAAGTGCTGGGATTATATGTGAGTCACTGCACCTAGCAATCAGGCATTTTTAATCAGCCAGGTGGGTTTGGGAGGCAAGGGGATATACCCCAAACAAGTGCCACTTAGAGTGTGGTCCCTGGACCACATCAGCTGATGACAATCTTGTCTCCTCTGTGTGGCAGCATTAGCATCATCTGGGGTTATTGGACATGCAGATTCTTGGGCCCCACCCTAGACTTACTGAATCAGGGCTGGGCATGGTGGTTCACACCTATAATCCGAGTGCTTTGGGAGACCAAGGCAAGATTGCTTGAGCTCAGGAGTTCAAGACCAGCCTGGTCAAAGTACAAAGACTCTCTTGAGCATGAAATGGACTAGAATATTCTTATTTAACAACATAAAAAGAATCTTTGGGCATTAGGTTCAGGAATCTGTGTTTTAACAAGTTCTCCTTATTCTTACACACACTAAAGCTGAGAATCATTGCCTTAAATTATGGTTGCCTATGTTTGGGAAATCTTGCTCTTTCCAGCAGTGGAACTGATCACATCCTTGAATTTCTTCTTATGGTTCAAGTCATTAAATATCCATTGTGCATCTGTCACAAATATCTTCTGAGGCTGGGTGTAGTGGCTCACGCCTGTAATCCCAGCACTTTGGGAGGCCTAGATGGGAGGATCACCAGGAGTTCAAGACCAGCCTGATCAACATAGTGAAACCCTGTCTCTACTGAAAATACAAAAATTAGCCAGGCATGGTGGCAGGCACCTGTAATCCCAGCTACTTGGGAAGCTGAGGCAGGATAATCACTTGAACCGGGGAGGTGAAGGTTGCAGTGAGCTGAAGTCATATCACTACACTCCAGCCTGGGCAACAAGTGTAAAACTCCACATTATTTAAAAAATATATATATATGTATATATATAATCATATGAGCATGTACTCTGGGCTCTACTGGCACATACCAGGCTCTTATGTTGGCCATGGAAGGTAAGAGGGTGAATGAACAAGACTAGAATAAATCTCTGTATCCCTTCTTGGTAGGTACAGACCGGATTGAAGTGGCCAACACAGATGGCAGCATGAGGACAGTACTCATCTGGGAGAACCTTGATCATCCTCGGGACATTGTGGTGGAACCCATGGGCGGGTGAGCGCTGCCCCTTGGGTATGAGCTCAACCCACCTCTCCCAAGATCTGAGTTCCAGAGAGGAGTTTAAAGATTAGGAAGAGTGGCCAGATCTTAAGGCTATGCCCAAGGAAGCAAGAGCAGATGTAGAGACTACAGTCTGGTGACAACCTTGTATCCTCTATGGACAAAGAAACTTTTCAATTTTTTCTTTCCTTATCTTTTTTTATTGTTGGTTTACTTACAAAAGTAACTCATTGTTAAAAAAAAACTTTAAATCTGGCCAGGCGTGGTGGCTCATGCCTATAATCCTAGCACTTTGGGAGGCCGAGGCAGGCAGATCACCTGAGGTCAGGAGTTCGAGACTAACCTGACCAACAAGGAAAAACCCCATCCATACTAAAAATACAAAATTAGCTAGGCATGGTGGCACATGCCTGTAATCCCAGCTACTTGGGAGGCTGAGGCAGGAGAATTGCTTGAACCCAGGAGGCAGAGGTCGTGGTGAGCTGGGATCGTGCCATTGTACTCCAGCCTGGGCAACAAAAATAAAACTCCATCTCAAAATAAATAAATAAATAAATCTGTAGAAAGTAAAAATTCTCCGTGATCTCACTCTCCAGCAATAAGTTAACAGTTTAGGGTATTTTTTTCTATGTTTTCTTCTAAATGTATGTAAACATTTGTTGTTGATGGTGATGGTTTTGGTTTTGTAAAAATAGCATACTTTTTGTGACTTTTTTCTGTTTGCCATATATCTTGTGTATCCTTCCAGTTGAGTGTATAAATCTACCTTGTTTTTTGTTGTTGTTGTTGTTTGTTTGTTTGTTTGTTTGTTTTTTGACAGAGGGTCTTGCTCTGTGGCCCAGACTGGAGTGCAGTGGTGCAATCACAGCTCACCGCAGTGTCAACCTCCTGGGCTCAAGAAGTCCTCCTGCCTCAGCCTCCCAAGTAGCTGCGACTGCAGGCATAGACCACAATGCTTAGCTAATTTTTACAATTTTTTTTTGTAGAGATGGGGTGTTGCTGTGTTACCTAGGCTGGTCTCAAACTTCTGGGATAAAGCAGTCTTCCTGCCTCAGCCTCCCAAAGTGCTGGGATTACAGGTGTAAGCCACTGCACCTGGCCTCCATTGTTCTTCCTGGTCACATAGAGTTCTGTTAACTTATTTAACTCATCCAGTCAAGGAAACATTTCTTTTTTTGTTTTTTTCTTTCTTTTTATTTTTGAGACAGTCTCACTCTGTTGCCCAGGCTGGATTACAGTGGCCCAATCATGGCTCACTACAGCCTCGACCTCCTGGATTCAAATGATCCTCCTATCTCAGCCTCTCAAGTAGCTGGGACTACAGATGTGCACCACCATATCTGGCTATTTTTGGGGGTGGGGTGGGGGTAGAGATGGGATCCTACTGTGTTGCCTGGCTGGTCTCAAACTTCTGGACTCAAATGATACTCTCAACTCAGCCTCCCAAAGTGCTAATATTATAGGCATGAACCATAGCAGCTGGCCAAGGAAACATTTCATATTCATTTTCACCCCTCCTCTTTCTCTATTCCCATGTACATCTTTTTTTTTTTTTTTGAGACGAAGTTTCACTCTTGTTACCCAAGCTGGAGTGCAATGGAGCGATCTCGGCTCACTGCAACCTCTGCCTCCTGGGTTCAAGCAATTCTCCTGTCTCAGCCTCCTGAGTAGCTGGGATTACAGGCACGCCACCATGCCCAGTTAATTTTTTCTGTATTTTTAGTAGAGTCGGGGTCTCACCATGTTGACCAGGATGGTCTCGATCTCTTGACCTTGTGATCCACCTGCCTTGGCCTCCCAAAGTGCTGGGATTACAGGCTTGAGCCACCGCGCCCGGCCCCCATGTACATCTTATTTGCTGAGTTCTGCTTAAGCTGTGGGCTCTGCTTTTATTAAGGCGCTGTATCTTTTGATAGTGATAAAAGACAGGGTGTTCAGAGATTGTGCTGAGCCCAAGGCTGGGATGGACACTGAATTGGGAGACCGAGGCAGCTACTTCAGGCAGAAACCCTGAGATCCTAGTACTCTGAGTCCCTGCTGGATATTAACTGGCTTGTAAGACCTCCCTTGCCTTTGCCCAGGTGCATGTATTGGACTGACTGGGGTGCAAGCCCCAAGATTGAACGAGCTGGCATGGATGCCTCAGGCCGCCAAGCCATTATCTCTTCTAATCTGACCTGGCCTAATGGGTTAGCTATTGATTGGGTCCCAGCGGCTATACTAGGCTGATGCTGGCATAAAGACAATTGAATTTGCTGGACTGGATGGCAGCAAGAGGAAGGTAAAAGTGGCACTAAAACATTTTTCCACAGCCTTGACAGCCTCCAGGACAGTACTTTTTGGCTGGCAGCTGATGGGAGATAAGAGGACCCAGAGGTTATGAGACCAGCATGGGGCATGTGGTGTTTCTGTGAGGCTGTGGGTGCTCTCCAGAGCTTGGGGGCAGGGGTGGGAAGGGGCTGCTGGTTGATGGTGAAAAGAAACTAGGAACTTGTATAGATGATGGGCTGGAGGTAGAAATGCAGACTTTCTTGTTAACCAGCACAACTAATGCTTGTTAATTACCAATTGCACCATGATAGGCCTGTGATTGATCGCTGTTTGTTTTTATTTTGGTATAGTTTCAAACTTACAGAAAAGTTGCAAGAACAGTAAAAAGAATAGATAAATAAAATTTTGCTGCATTTGCGTTATCATTCTATTTCTGTACACACTCACTATTATTTTTTGGAGCCATCTGAGATTAGATTGGAGACAGGCTGCCTTTGACTCCAAACTATTCCTGTGCACATTTTTTAAAAGCAAGGATGTTGTCTTATGTCACTACAATACAGTGATCAAAATCAGAAATTTACTATTAATCCAATATTGCTGTTTTTTTTTGTTTGTTTGGTTTGGATTTTTTTAGAAATAGTCATGCTCTGTTGCCCAGGCTGGAGTGCAGTAGTGCAATATTGGCTCACTGTGCCTAGCTAGTTTTTCTTTCTCTTTTATTTTTGGTAGAGACTTCCTATATTAGCCAGGCTAGTCTCAAATTCCTGGCCTCAAATGATCCTTCTGCCTCAGCCTCTCAAAGTGTTGAGATTACAGGTGTGAGCCACCATGCCTGCCCCAATATTACTGTCTAATCATAGTCTATGTTCAATTTCCCTACCAATTGCCTCAATAATGTCCTGTATAGCTTCCCCCTTACTTTTTAAATCTAGCATCCAATCACAATCACCCATTGTGTTTAGTAATGATGTCTCTTTTAATTTTTATTTATTTATTTATTTTTAGACACTCTGTGGCCCAGGTGGGAGTGCAGTGGCACAAACATGGCCCACTGTAACCTCGACCTCCTGGGCCCAAGGCATCCTTCCACATAGCTGAGATCACAGACATACACTACTACTGAGAACCCTAGCTACTCTGGAGCCTACGAGTTTGAAGCCACTAGGCTAATTTTTTTGTTCTTTGTAGAGATGGGGTCTCACTTTGTTGTCTAGGCTGGTCTTGAACTCATAGGCTCAGCAGTCCTCCTGCCTCGACCTCCCAAAGTGATTATAGGCATGAGCCACCACACCTAGCTTTTTTTTTTTTTTTTGAGACTGCAGTCTTGCTGTGTTGCTCATGCTGACCTGGGCTCAGGTGATCCTCCCATCTTACCCTCCTGAGTAGCTGGAGCTATGCACCACTGGGCCCAGCTAATCTGGTCTCTTTAATCTCTAATCTGGAATATTTCCTCAGCTTTTCTGCATCTTTCTTGACATTCACATTTTTGGTTTGTTTTGTTTTGAGACAGTCTTGCTCTCTCACCCAGGCTGGAGTGCAATGGCGTGATCTCGGTTCACTGCACCCTCCGCCTCCAGGGTGCAAGCAACTCTCTTGCCTCAGCCTCCTGAGTAGCTGGGACTACAGGCGCGCACCACCATACCCAGCTAATTTTTGTATTTTTTTTTTTTTTTTTTTGCGCCTCAAGACACCTGTTTATTGGGGACACGACTCTGCAACAGGGATGACAGGAATCGTACCAAAAATATCAACGTCTACAGGGCCCCTGATGGGGCTAGAAAGGTACAGTGCCCCCCACCCTCACCCCTTGTACAAAAATAAACTCTCACGCCTATGGACCAGCAAAGACTGGCAGAGTGGCTCCTCAACAGGGACACAAGCCCTCTCTGCCAGCCCTGGGACTCCGTTCTTTGACCCTCACCTCTGCCACTTCTAAGGCACTGTGACTCCCTTGGGCTGGGTGGGTACCACCAGCCCACCCGCCTACGCCCGCCGCCCCCTACACCTCTGGTCCACCTGGGGCTGAAATATGGGTCCCACGCTGCCCCCTGCTGCCGTCTCTACCCAACTACCTCTAGCGCTCCCCCGTTCCGGCGGGGTAAGCTCACTAAGCTAATCGCCCCTGAGGGCTCACTATCGTTCTTGCCCCCCCAGCCCTGCCTCTCCGGGTCTGGACAGCCCGGAACCCTCCTGCCCTTCCTGCGAAGGACTGGGAGGGGTCTCTCCTGATGGTATTCGGACATAGGGTGGGGACGCGTCAGCCTGGGGTGGCCGGTGGCCCCTAGCCCGGCGGCTGTGGTGCACTTGAAGGTGCAAGGCCATGAGCTCCGGGGCTCCAGTGGCGAAAGGGCAGAAGAGGCAGTGGTGGAGCGCACCCCCCGGCCCTGCCCACAGGGACAGGTCCAGGGGTTCGGCCTCACCACCTCGCCCGTTGCGCAGGGTCCTCCCAGGGCTGGCAGGCTTTTGACGGGACCCCGGCCCAGCACCGCCAGAAAGAGGCCGGGGGCTTGAGGCGCCCTCCACCCAGGTCGCAGGCTCCGGAGACGGCTTGGCACCAGATGGCGGGGCTGAACCCCGCTGGGAAGGGGGCGGTGGCTCGGGGTGGCCGGGCCGGCCCCACTCCAATCACAATCACCCATTGTGTTTAGTAATGATGTCTCTTTTAATTTTATTTATTTTATTTTATTTTTAGACACTCTGTGGCCCAGACTGGAGTGCAATGGCGCGATCTCGGCTCACCGCAACCTCCGCCTCCTGGGTTCAAGCAATTCTCTTGCCTCAGCCTCCTGGGTTCAAGCAATTCTCTTGCCTCAGCCTCCTGGGTTCAAGCAATTCCCTTGCCTCAGCCTCCCGAGTAGCTGGGACTACAGGCGCGCCACCATGCCCAGCTAATTTTTTTTTTTTTTTTGGATGGGGTTTCGCTCTTGTTACCCAGGCTGGAGTGCAATGGCGTGATCTCGGCTCACCGCAACCTCCGCCTCCTGGGTTCAAGCAATTCTCTTGCCTCAGCCTCCCAAGTAGCTGGGACTACAGGCATGCGCCACCATGCCCAGCTAATTTTTTTTTTTTTTTTTGAGACAGAGTTTCACTCTTGTTACCCAGGCTGGAGTGCAATGGCGCGATCTCGGCTCACCGCAACCTCCGCCTCCTGGGTTCAAGCAATTCTCCTGCCTCAGCCTCCTGAGTAGCTGGGACTACAGGCATGCGCCACCATGCCCAGCTAATTTTGTATTTTTTTTTTTTTTTTTTTTTTTTTTTTTTTTTTTTTTTTTTTTTTTTTTTTTGAGACGGAGTTTTGCTCTTGTTACCCAGGCTGGAGTGCAATGGCGTGATCTCGGCTCACCGCAACCTCCGCCTCCTGGGTTCAAGCAATTCTCTTGCCTCAGCCTCCCGAGTAGCTGGGACTACAGGCGCGCCACCATGCCCAGCTAATTTTGTATTTTTTTTTTTTTTTTTTTGCGCCTCAAGACACCTGTTTATTGGGGACACGACTCTGCAACAGGGATGACAGGAATCGTACCAAAAATATCAACGTCTACAGGGCCCCTGATGGGGCTAGAAAGGTACAGTGCCCCCACCTCACCCTTGTACAAAATAAACTCTCACGCCTATGGACCAGCAAAGACTGGCAGAGTGGCTCCTCAACAGGGACACAAGCCCTCTCTGCCAGCCCTGGGACTCCGTTCTTTGACCCTCACCTCTGCCACTTCTAAGGCACTGTGACTCCCTTGGGCTGGGTGGGTACCACCAGCCCACCCTCCTACGCCCGCCACCCCCTCCACCTCTGGTCCGCCTGGGGCTGAAATATGGGTCCCACGCTGCCCCCTGCTGGCGTCTCTACCCAACTACCTCTAGCGCTCCCCCGTTCCGGCAGGGTAAGCTCACTAAGCTAATCGCCCCCGAGGGCTCACTATCGTTCTTGCCCCCCCAGCCCTGCCTCTCCGGGTCTGGACAGCCCGGAACCCTCCTGCTCTTCCTGCGAAGGACTGGGAGAGGTCTCTCCTGATGGTATTCGGACATAGGGTGGGACGCGTCAGCCTGGGGTGGCCGGTGGCCCCTAGCCCGGCGGCTATGGTGCACTTGAAGGTGCAAGGCCATGAACTCCGGGGCTCCAGTGGCGAAAGGGCAGAAGAGGCAGTGGTGGAGGGCACCCCCCGGCCCTGCCCACAGGGACAGGTCCAGGGGTTCGGCCTCACCACCTCGCCCGTTGCGCAGGGTCCTCCCAGGGCTGGCAGGCTTTTGATGGGACCCCGGCCCAGCACCGCCAGAAAGAGGCCGGGGGCTTGAGGCGCCCTCCACCCAGGTCGCAGGCTGCGGAGACGGCTTGGCACCAGATGGCGGGGCTAACCCCGCTGGGAAGGGGGCAGTGGCTCCGGGGGTGGCCCGGGGCCGGCCCCACTCCTCTGCTCCCTGTGGTGGCGCTGTAGGTGATACTTGAGCGAGCCGGACTGGGTGCCCGCGTAGTCGCAGTGCGGACACTTGTAGGGCCGCTCACCTGTGTGCACTCGCAGATGCACTTTGAGGTGATGCGCCGAGCGGAAAGATTTTCCGCAGAAGGGACAATCCTTGCCGGTGGCGCCCCGACCCCCTTCAGGCCTGGTCCCTCCAACCAACAGCCCATTCTCTTCCTGTGTGGCAGTCGATCTTGCCTGGGCCCCAGCAGCAGGCGCAGAGTGCCCGGATCCCTCACCCAGGCGCGGGTGCAGGGAAGCCAGAGAGCCCATTGACCTGCCCCGGGCCCAGGTCTCCTCCTCGGCCTCCACCACCTCCTCTTCCTCCTCGGCTCCTCCGCACGGTGCTGGCGAGCCCGGGCTGGGAGAGCAGAGGATAGCGGGTGAAAGCCTCCAAAGCTGCGGCCGGCCCCAGGCTCAGCACCCTCGCCATTGGGCCGGCCCTCGCCAACTCGCAGGCTCAGGTAGCCCAAGAGGCTCGGGGCTCATGGCGCTCGGCCGGGGTAGGTGCCGGAGCCAAAAGGAGCGCTGGGCCCAATGGCTCATAGGCCAGCAGGCCCAGGTCAGGAGGCTGGGGAGTCCGGCAGGCCTGGAGCCAGGCCCCGGTGCGCGCAGTGGGCCCAGCTTGCTGGCGTGCACCTTCTTGTGGTTCTTAAGGAACCAGGGCTCCTTGAAGCAGCGGCCGCACACGGGACACGCGTGATCGAAGGAGGCCTTGTGCTTGCGCATGTGGCCCTTGATAAACCAAGACTGTGTAAAGCTCTGGCCGCACACTTGGCAGCGGAACTCCGGAGGCGCTGGGGGCTCCTCGGGAGCTGCAGGAGCTGGGGCCGGGTTTGCCTCACGTTCGGGCTCCTGCTCTGGCTCCGGCTCGGGGACGATCTGGGTTCGTGCTGGGGTGGAGGCTGAGGCTGGGGTGCAGCGGAGGTGGCCGCCAGAGGGCGTTCGGGAGCTCTGTGGGCGGTCAGGCTGTGGTGCAGCAGCTCCTCCTCCTGGCTGGCGCCGAAACTGCATAGGCCGCACTTCCATGGCCTGTGCAAGATGTGCAGGTGGCCTTCGCGCTCCGCCAAGGTGCGAAACTTGCCTTTGCAGTAGGGGTAACGGAAGGCGGACGATGAAGGAGCCTGGGGCCGCGCCAAGCCCTCAGTGGCAGGGGCTGCCTGCATGCCCCCTGAGCTTCGGGCTCTCTCCAGTCGAGCCTCAGGCAGTAGCGCATGCTCTTCCAATTCCAGCAACAGGCGTGCAGCAGGACTATTTGGGCGCTCAGGCTGGTGTGTGCGCAGGTGCCAGCGCAGCAGAGCCCGGTGCGCTGCACGGTGGCCGCAGTGAGAGCACTGGAAGGCCTGGGCGCCTGGGTGTGCCCGCAGGTGCAAAGCCAGGATAGAGTTGAAGCGGAAGCGCTTCCCGCATACAGGGCAGGGGAAGCACCGTTCGCCTGCGCGACTCAGACCAGCTCACTGCTCCCATCCCAGGTGACCCTGTGCTCACGGCTGGCCCGTTGGAGTATCGCTGCAGATCCAGCTCGCCGTCGAAAGCCAGCGGCGACGGCGCTAAGTGGCCGCTCGGGGAGCGGGGACGTGAGCCCTCCATGGACCCCCTTCACATTCTTTGGTTCTGGGGAGTGCAGGGAAGAGGAGGAAAGGCTGCTAATGAAGACAACAGGTGCTGTGGAGGAGCCCCTGGCGGGCGGCGGAGCGGGCGTCAGCGTTACGTGGAACCGGGGGAGATGCGCCGGGCGCCGGGCGCCGGGCCCCGGGCCCCGGGCCCCTGCCCCCGGCCCCGCCCCGCCCCCTCCCGGGTCCCCCACCCCCGGACCTGGTCCGCAGTGTGTGCGGCGGGAGGCGGCCCGGCCATTAGCATGAGAGGGGCGGCGCGGCGGGGCTGGGAGCTGCGCGGGAGCCGGGCTCTGGCTCCAGGGACTGGGAGCTGGGGACCCCGGGAAGCCGCGAGAGGCGGCCGCCAGAGGGCGTTCGGGAGCTCTGTGGGCGGTCAGGCTGTGGTGCAGCAGCTCCTCCTCCTGGCTGGCGCCGAAACTGCATAGGCCGCACTTCCATGGCCTGTGCAAGATGTGCAGGTGGCCTTCGCGCTCCGCCAAGGTGCGAAACTTGCCTTTGCAGTAGGGGTAACGGAAGGCGGACGATGAAGGAGCCTGGGGCCGCGCCAAGCCCTCAGTGGCAGGGGCTGCCTGCATGCCCCCTGAGCTTCGGGCTCTCCCCAGTCGAGCCTCAGGCAATAGCGCATGCTCTTCCAATTCCAGCAACAAGCGTGCAGCAGGACTATGTGGGCGCTCAGGCTGGTGTGTGCGCAGGTGCCAGCGCAGCAGAGCCCGCTGCGCTGCACGGTGGCCGCAGTGAGGGCACTGGAAGGCCTGGGCGCCTGGGTATGCCCGCAGGTGCAAAGCCAGGATAGAGTTGAAGCGGCGCTTCCGCATACAGGGCAGGAAGCACCGTTCGCCTGCGCGACTCAGACCAGCTCACTGCTCCCATCCCAGGTGACCCTGTGCTCACGGCTGGCCCGTTGGAGTATCGCTGCAGATCCAGCTCGCCGTCGAAAGCCAGCGGCGACGGCGCTAAGTGGCCGCTCGGGGAGCGGGGACGTGAGCCCTCCATGGACCCCCTTCACATTCTTTGGTTCTGGGGAGTGCAGGGAAGAGGAGGAAAGGCTGCTAATGAAGACAACAGGTGCTGTGGAGGAGCCCCTGGCGGGCAGCGGCGGAGCGGGCGTCAGCGTTACGTGGAACCGGGGGAGATGCGCCGGGCGCCGGGCGCCGGGCCCGGGCCCCGCCCCCTCCCGGGTCCCCCACCCCCGGACCTGGTCCGCAGTGTGTGCGGCGGGAGGCGGCCCGGCCATTAGCATGAGAGGGGCGGCGCGGCGGGGCTGGGAGCTGCGCGGGAGCCGGGCTCTGGCTCCAGGGACTGGGAGCTGGGGACCCCGGGAAGCCGCGAGAGGCGGCCGCCAGGGGCGGGGTCTGTATTTTTTTTTTTAAGACGGAGTTTCGGTCTTGTTACCCAGGCTGGAGTACAATGGTGCAGTCTCGGCTCACCGGAACCTCCGCCTCCTGGGTTCAGGCAATTTCTTGCCTCAGCCTGCCGAGTAGCTAGGACTACAGGCGCACTCCACTATGCCCAGCTAATTTTTGTACTTTTTTTTGTGTGTGTGTGAGACTGAGTTTCGCTGTTGTTACCCAGAATGGAGGGCAATGGCGTGATCTCTGCTCACCGCAACCTCCGCCTCCTGGGTTCAAGCAATTATCTTGCCTCAGCCTCCTGAGTAGCTGGGACTACAGGCACGCTCCACCATGCCCAGCTAATTTTTGTATTTGTTTTTGTTTTTGAGACGGAGAGGCTAGAGAGCAATGGGCGCGATCTCTGCTCACTGCAACTCCGCCTCCTGGGTTCAAGCAATTCTCTTGCCTCAGCCTCCCGAGTAGCTGGGACTACAGGCGCGGGCCACCATGTCCAGCTAATTTTTTTTTTTTTTTTTGGAGACGGAGTTTTGCTCTTGTTACCCAAGCTGGAGTGCAATGGCGCGATCTCGGCTCACCGCAACTTCCACCTCCTGGGTTCAAGCAATTCTGCCTCAGCCTCACCAGTAGCAGGGAATTCAGGTGCGCGCCACTATGCCCAGCTAATTTTTGTACTTTTTTAAAAGAGTTTCGCTCTTGTTACCCAGGCTGGAGTGCAATGGCGCGATCTCGGCTCATTGCAACCTCTGCCTCCTGGGTTCAAGCAATTCCCTTGTCTCAGTCTCCGGAGTAGCTGGGACTACAGACGCGCGCCACCATGCCCCCAGCTACTTTTTGCACTTTTTTTTTGAGACGGAGTTTCGCTCCTGTTACCTAGGTTAGAGAGCAACGGCGCAATCTCGGCTCACAGCAAGTTCCGCCTCCTGGGTTCAAGCAATTCCCTTGCCTCAGCCTCCCTAGTAGCTGGGACTACAGGCACGCGCCACCTTGCCCTGTTAATTTTTGTACTTTTTTTTGTTGTTGTTAGATGGAGTTTTGCTCTTGTTACCCAGAATGCAGTGCAATGGCGCGATCTCTGCTCACCGCAACCTCCGCCTCTGGGTTCAAGCAATTCTCTTGTCTCAGCCTCCGGAGTAGCTGGGACTACAGGCACGTGCCAGCACGCCCAGCTAATTTTTGTATTTTTTTTTTCTTTTGAGATGGAGTTTCGTTCTTATTACCCAGGCTGGAGTGCAATGGCGCGATCTCGGCTAATCGCAACCTCCGCCTTTTGGGTTCAAGCAATTCTTCTGCCTCAGCCTCCCGAGTAGCTGGGACTACAGGCATGCACCACCATGCCCAGCTTATTTTTTTATTTTTTTGAGACGGAGTTTTGCTCTTGTTAGCCAGGCTGGAGTGCAATGGCGGGATCTCGGCTCGCCGCAGCCTCCGCCTCCTGGGTTCAAGCAATTCTCTTGCCTCAGCCTCCCAAGTATCTGGGATTACAGGCACGTGCCACCATGCCCAGCTAGTTTTTTTTTTTTTTTGAGACGGAGTTTCGCTCTTGTTACCCAGGCTGGACTGCAATGGCGCGATCTCGGCTCACCGCAGCCTCCGCCTCCTGGGTTCAAGCAATTCTCTTGCCTCAGCCTCCTGAGTAGCTGGGACTACAGGCGCGCCACCAGGCCCAGCTAATTTTTTTTTTTTTTTTTGAGACGGAGTTTCTCTGTGGTTACCCAGGCTGGAGTGCAATGGTGCGATCTCGGCTCACCACAAACTCCGCCTCCTGGGTTCAAGCAGTTCTCTTGCCTCAGCCTCCCAAGTATCTGGGACTACAGGCACGTGCCACCATGCCCAGCTAGTTTTTTTTTTTTTTTTGAGACGGAGTTTCGCTCTTGTTACCCAGGCTGGACTGCAATGGCGCGATCTCGGCTCACCGCAGCCTCCGCCTCCTGGGTTCAAGCAATTCTCTTGCCTCAGCCTCCTGAGTAGCTGGGACTACAGGCGCGCGCCAGCATGCCCAGCTAATTTTTTTTTTTTTTTTTTTGAGACGGAGTTTCTCTGTGGTTACCCAGGCTGGAGTGCAATGGTGCGATCTCGGCTCACCACAAACTCCGCCTCCTGGGTTCAAGCAGTTCTCTTGCCTCAGCCTCCCTAGGCGGTGGGACTACAGGCGCACTCCACCATGTCCAGCTAATTATTTTTTTATTCTTTTTTTTTAGACGGAGTTTCACTGTTTTTACCCAGGCTGGAGTGCAATGGCGGGATCTCGGCTCACAGCAATTTCCGCCTCCTGGGTTAAAGCAATTCTCCTGCCTCAGCCTCCCGAATAGCTGGGACTACAGGCGCGCGCCACCAGGCCCAGCTAATTTTTTTTTTTTTTTGAGACAGTTTCGGTTTGTTATCCAGATTGGAGTGCAATGGCGATCTCAGCTCAGCACAACCTCCGCCTCCTGGGTTCAAGCAATTCTTTTGCTTCAGTCTCCCGAGTATCTGGGACTATAGGCATATGCCTCCACACCCAGCTAATTCTTGTATTTTTTGTGTGTGTGTGTGTTACGGAGTTTCGCTGTTGTTACCCAGGCTGGAGTGCAATGGCGCGATCTTGGCTCACGGCAACTTTTGCAACTTCCGCCTCCTGGGTTCAAGCAATTCTCTTGCCTCAGCCTCCCGAGTAGCTGGGACTACAGGCGCACGCCACCATGCGCAGCTAATTTTTCTATTTTTTTTTCTTGAGATGGAGATTCGGCCTTGTTGCCCAGACTGGAGGGCAATGTCGCGATCTCCAGTTCAAGCAATTCTCTTGCCTCAGCCTCCCGAGCAGCTGGGACTGCAGGCGCGCGCCAAGGCTTGAGTCGCTTAGCATGACTCGCCCCATCTTGGCTGCTGGGCCTATCTGCTCACCCCCTCCCTGGGGCTGTTGAGAACTGAGGCAAAGGTCGTGGGCAGACTCTTGGGGAAAAACAGGATGTCAGCAAAAGCCCACAGTTTACGAGACCATTGTAATGTCTGCTTTCACATCCCCTTCTAGCTAATCTGCTTTCCACAGAACTGTTACAAGCGACTTCCTGAGAAGGGCTTGAGACCTCCACCCTTGTTTTGCTGGGCTACTCCCCTGTTATTAACAAACTACTCCTGTGGATGCCATTGTTTGCTGGCTATAGATAACCATATGTTAACCTTTAGGCTATGCAGAAAAACACGTATTAACCGTTAGCTATAGTTACAAAGTATTATTTCAAGCCCCTAATAACTTTTTATTTTTTGAGATGGAGTTTCGCTCTTGTTACCCAGGCTGGAGTGCGCCTCCTGGGTTCAAGCAATTCTCGTGCCTCAGCCTCCCGACTAGCTGGGATTACTGGCATGCGCCACCATGCCCAGCTAATTTTTTTTATTTTTAGTAGAGACGGGGTTTCACCAGGTTGACCAGGATGATCTCGACCTCTTGACCTCGTTATCCACCTGCCTCGGCCTCCCAAAGTGCTGGGATTACAGGCTTGAGCTACCGTGCCCAGCCAACTGTTTTTAATAGAACCTTCTAGAAGCCTCTGTTGCTTATCTGTTTACCCCAGAACTAACTCAACTGATCTGCAGAAGTTTCTGTTCCTTATCTGTTTGCTTTGAACCAACTGAATTGACGTAATGTACCAAGCTGAGGAAAAGTATAAAACTGGAACTCTCTAAAATAAACTATGGTTTGACTCCGAGTCACGCAGTCCTCCAGACCCTCACTGTTCTCTTTGCCTTTCTTCTGCGCACTCTCTCCCTCAGGTTAAACAAGACATCATCGTTGGCGGTCTCGGGGCCCCGCTGGTCGGCAGCTAACCGGCAGACGTGCCGGACCCCAACAACCATGTCCAGCTAATTTTTTATTTTTTATTTGAGATGAAGTTTTGCTCGTTACTCAGGCTGGAGTGCAATGGCGCGATATCTGCTCGCCTCCGCCTCCGCCTCCTGGCTTCAAGCAATTATCTTGCCTCAGCCTCCAGAGTAGCTGGGACTACAGGCAGCCACCACCATGCCCAGCTACTTTTTTTTTTTTTGAGACGGAGTTTCGCTCTTGTTACCCAGGCTGGAGTGAGCCTCCTGGGTTCAAGCAATTCTGCCTCAGCCTCCCGAGTAGCTGGGATTACAGGCACGCGCCACCATGCCCAGCTAATTTTTTGTATTTTTAGTAGAGACAGGGTTTCACCAGGTTTACCAGGATGGTCTCGACCTCTTGACCTCGTGATCCACCTGCCTCGGCCTCCCAAAGTGCTGGGATTACAGGCTTGAGCTACCGCGCCCAGCCAACTGTTTTTAATAGAACCTTCTAGAAGCCTCTGTTGCTTATCTGTTTACCCCAGAACTAACTCAACTGATCTGCAGAAGTTTCTGTTCCTTATCTGTTTGCTTTGAACCAACTGAATTCGTAATGTACCAAGCTGAGGAAAAGTATAAAACTGGAACTCTCTAAAATAAACTGTGGTTTGACTCCGAGTCACGCAGTCCTCCAGACCCTCGCTGTTCTCTTTGCCTTTCTTCTGCGCACTCTCTCCCTCAGGTTAAACAAGACATCATCATTGGTGGTCTCGGGGCCCCGCTGGTCGGCAGCTACCTGGCAGACCTGCGGACCCCAACAACCATGTCCAGCTAATTTTTTTTTTTTTTGAGATGGAGTTTCGCTCTTGTTACCCAGGCTGGAGTGCAATGGCGCGATATCTGCTCGCCTCCGCCTCCGCCTCCTGGGTTCAAGCAATTATCTTGCCTCAGCCTCCTGAGTAGCTGGGACTACAGGCAGCCACCACCATGCCCAGCTACTTTTTTTTTTGAGACGGAGTTTCACTCTTGTGTCCCAGGCTGGAGTGCAATGTTGGGATCTCGGCTCACCGCAACCTCCGCCTCCTGGGTTCAAGCAATTCTCTTGCCTCAGCCTCCCGAGTAGCTGGGACTACAGGCACGCGCCACCATGCCCAGCTAATTTTTTTTTTTTTTTTTTTTTGAGACGGAGTTTCGCTGTTGTTACCCAGGCTGGAGTGCAATGGTGCAATCTTGGCTCACGGCAACTTCCGCCTCCTGGGTTCAAGCAATTCTCTTGCCTCAGCCTCCCGAGTAGCTGGGACTACAGGCGCACGCCACCATGCGCAGCTAATTTTTCTATTTTTTTTTCTTGAGATGGAGATTCGGCCTTGTTGCCCAGACTGGAGGGCAATGTCGCGATCTCCAGTTCAAGCAATTCTCTTGCCTCAGCCTCCCGAGCAGCTGGGACTGCAGGCGCGCGCCAAGGCTTGAGTCGCTTAGCATGACTCGCCCCATCTTGGCTGCTGGGCCTATCTGCTCACCCCCTCCCTGGGGCTGTTGAGAACTGAGGCAAAGGTCGTGGGCAGACTCTTGGGGAAAAACAGGATGTCAGCAAAAGCCCACAGTTTACGAGACCATTGTAATGTCTGCTTTCACATCCCCTTCTAGCTAATCTGCTTTCCACAGAACTGTTACAAGCGACTTCCTGAGAAGGGCTTGAGACCTCCACCCTTGTTTTGCTGGGCTACTCCCCTGTTATTAACAAACTACTCCTGTGGATGCCATTGTTTGCTGGCTATAGATAACCATATGTTAACCTTTAGGCTATGCAGAAAAACACGTATTAACCTTTAGCTATAGTTACAAAGTATTATTTCAAGCCCCTAATAACTTTTTTTTTTTTTGAGACGGAGTTTCGCTCTTGTTACCCAGGCTGGAGTGAGCCTCCTGGGTTCAAGCAATTCTCGTGCCTCAGCCTCCCGAGTAGCTGGGATTACAGGCACGCGCCACCATGCCCAGCTAATTTTTTGTATTTTTAGTAGAGACAGGGTTTCACCAGGTTTACCAGGATGGTCTCGACCTCTTGACCTCGTGATCCACCTGCCTCGGCCTCCCAAAGTGCTGGGATTACAGGCTTGAGCTACCGCGCCCAGCCAACTGTTTTTAATAGAACCTTCTAGAAGCCTCTGTTGCTTATCTGTTTACCCCAGAACTAACTCAACTGATCTGCAGAAGTTTCTGTTCCTTATCTGTTTGCTTTGAACCAACTGAATTCCCGTAATGTACCAAGCTGAGGAAAAGTATAAAACTGGAACTCTCTAAAATAAACTGTGGTTTGACTCCGAGTCACGCAGTCCTCCAGACCCTCGCTGTTCTCTTTGCCTTTCTTCTGCGCACTCTCTCCCTCAGGTTAAACAAGACATCATCATTGGTGGTCTCGGGGCCCCGCTGGTCGGCAGCTACCTGGCAGACCTGCCGGACCCCAACAACCATGTCCAGCTAATTTTTTATTTTTTATTTGAGATGAAGTATTGCTCTTACCCAGGCTGGAGTGCAATGGCGCGATATCTGCTCGCCTCCGCCTCCGCCTCCTGGGTTCAAGCAATTATCTTGCCTCAGCCTCCTGAGTAGCTGGGACTACAGGCAGCCACCACCATGCCCAGCTACTTTTTTTTTTTTTTGAGACGGAGTTTCACTCTTGTGTCCCAGGCTGGAGTGCAATGTTGGGATCTCGGCTCACCGCAACCTCCGCCTCCTGGGTTCAAGCAATTCTCTTGCCTCAGTCTCCCGAGTAGCTGGGACTACAGGCGCGCGAAAGCATGCTCAGCTAATCTTTGTATTTTTTTTTGTTGTTGTTGTTACCCAGGCTGGAGTGCAATGGCGCGATCTTGGCTCACGGCAACTTCCGCCTCCTGGGTTCAAGCAATTCTCTTGCCTCAGCCTCCCGAGTAGCTGGGACTACAGGCGCACGCCACCATGCCCAGCTAATTTTTTTTTTTTTTTTTGAGACGGAGTTTCGCTCTTGTTACCCAGGCTGGAGTGCAATGGCGCGATCTTGGCTCACCGCAACCTCCGCCTCCTGGGTTCAAGCAATTCTCTTGCCTCAGCCTCCTGAGTAGCTGGGACTACAGGCGCGCCACCATGCCCAGCTAATTTTTTTTTTTTTTTGAGACGGAGTTTCGCTGTTGTTACCCAGGCTGGAGTGCAATGGTGCGATCTCGGCTCACCGCAACCTCCGCCTCCTGGGTTCAAGCAATTCTCTTGCCTCAGCCTCCCGAGGAGGTGGGACTACAGGCAGCGCCACCATGCCCAGCTAATTTTTATATATATATATATATATATATAATTTTTGTTGTTGTTGTTACCCAGGCTGGAGTGCAATGGCGCGATCTCGGCTCACAAAACCTCAACCTCCTGGGTTCAAGCAATTCTCTTGCCTCAGCCTCCTGAGGTGGGACTACAGGAGCGCAACATGATGCCCAGCTAATTTATATATATATAATTTTTGTTGTTGTTGTTGTTGTTGTTTGAGATGGAGTTTCAATCTTGTTACCCAGGCTGGAGTGCAATGGCGGGATCTCGGCTCACCGCAACCTCCGCCTCCTGGGTTCAAGCAATTCTCGTGCCTCAGCCTCCCGACTAGCTGGGATTACAGGCATGCGCCACCATGCCCAGCTAATTTTTTTTTTTTTTTGAGACGGAGTTTCGCTGTTGTTACCCAGGCTGGAGTGCAATGGCGCGATCTCGGCTCACCAAAACCTCAACCTCCTGGGTTCAAGCAATTCTCTTGCCTCAGTCTCCTGAGTAGCTGGGACTACAGGCACACGCCTCCATGCCCAGCTAATTTTTGTATTTTTTTTTGTTGTTGTTGTTGTTTGAGATGGAGTTTCGCTCTTGTTACCCAGGCTGGAGTGCAATGGCGCGATCTTGGCTCACGGCAACTTCCGCCTCCTGGGTTCAAGCAATTCTCTTGCCTCAGCCTCCCGAGTAGCTGGGACTACAGGCGCACGCCACCATGCCCAGCTAATTTTTATATTTTTTTTTTGAGATGGAGTTCTGCTCTTGTTACCCAGACTGGAGTGCAATGGCGCGATCTCGGCTCATCGCAATCTCTGCCTCCTGGGTTCAAGCAATCTTGCCTCAGCCTCCCGAGTAGCTGGGACTACAGGCGCGCCACCATGCCAGGCTAATTTTTTTTTTTTGAGATGGAGTTTCGCTCTTGTTACCCAGGCTGGACTGCAATGGCGCGATCTTGGCTCCCTGCAACCTCGGCCTCCTGGGTTCAAGCAATCTTGCCTCAGCCTCCCGAGGAGGTGGGACTACAGGAGCGCAACATGATGCCCAGCTAATTTTTTTTTTTTGAGATGCAGTTTTACTCTTGTTACCCAGACTGGAGTACAGTGGTGCGATCTCGGCTCACAGCCACTTGTGCTTCCTGGGTTCAAGCAATTCTCTTGCCTCAGCCTCCCTAGTAGCTGGGACTACAGGCTGCGCCTCCATGCCCAGCTAATTTTTATATTTTTTTTTTTTGAGACGGAGTTTCACTCTTGTGTCCCAGGCTGGAGTGCAAGGGTGCGATCTTGGCTCTTCCTAATCTCCACCTCCTGGTTCAAGCAATTCTCTGGCCTCAGCCTCCAGTAGCTGGGACTACAGGCTGCGCCTCCATGCCCAGCTAATTGTTTTATATATATATATATATATAATTTGTTGTTGTTGTTACCCAGGCTGGAGTGCAATGGCGATCTCGGCTCACAAAACCTCAACCTCCTGGGTTCAAGCAATTATCTTGCCTCAGTCTCCTAGTAGCTGGGACTACAGGCACACGCCTCCATGCCCAGCTAATTTTTATATTTTTTTTTTTTTTTGAGACGGAGTTTCGCTGTTGTTACCCAGGCTGGAGTGAGCCTCCTGGGTTCAAGCAATTCTCGTGCCTCAGCCTCCCGAGTAGCTGGGATTACAGGCATGCGCCACCATGCCCAGCTAATTTTTATTTTTAGTAGAGACAGGGTTTCACCAGGTTTACCAGGATGGTCTCGACCTCTTGACCTCGTGATCCACCTGCCTCGGCCTCCCAAAGTGCTGGGATTACAGGCTTGAGCTACCGCCCAGCCAACTGTTTTAATAGAACCTTCTAGAAGCCTCTGTTGCTTATCTGTTTACCCCAGAACTAACTCAACTGATCTGCAGAAGTTTCTGTTCCTTATCTGTTTGCTTTGAACCAACTGAATTCGTAATGTACCAAGCTGAGGAAAAGTATAAAACTGGAACTCTCTAAAATAAACTGTGGTTTGACTCCGAGTCACGCAGTCCTCCAGACCCTCGCTGTTCTCTTTGCCTTTCTTCTGCGCACTCTCTCCCTCAGGTTAAACAAGACATCATCATTGGTGGTCTCGGGGCCCCGCTGGTCGGCAGCTACCTGGCAGACCTGCCGGACCCCAACAACCATGTCCAGCTAATTTTTTATTTTTTATTTGAGATGAAGTATTGCTCTTACCCAGGCTGGAGTGCAATGGCGCGATATCTGCTCGCCTCCGCCTCCGCCTCCTGGGTTCAAGCAATTATCTTGCCTCAGCCTCCTGAGTAGCTGGGACTACAGGCAGCCGCCACCATGCCCAGCTACTTTTTTTTTTGAGACGGAGTTTCACTCTTGTGTCCCAGGCTGGAGTGCAATGTTGGGATCTCGGCTCACCGCAACCTCCGCCTCCTGGGTTCAAGCAATTCTCTTGCCTCAGTCTCCCGAGTAGCTGGGACTACAGGCGCGCGAAAGCATGCTCAGCTAATCTTTGTATTTTTTTTTGTTGTTGTTGTTACCCAGGCTGGAGTGCAAGGGTGCGATCTTGGCTCCCTGCAACCTCGGCCTCCTGGGTTCAAGCAATTCTCTTGCCTCAGCCTCCCGAGTAGCTGGGACTACAGGCACACGCCTCCATGCCCAGCTAATTTTGTATTTTTTGTATTTTTTTTTTTTCATGAGACCGAGGTTCGCCCTTGTTAACCAGACAGGAGGGCAATGGCGCGATCTTGGCTCTTCCTAATCTCCACCTCCTAGGTTCAAGCACTTCTCTGGCCTCAGCCTCTCCAGTAGCTGGGAGTATAGGCGCACGCCACCATGCCAGGCTAATTTTTTTTTTTTTTTGAGACGGAGTTTCCCTGTGGTTACCCAGTCTGTAGTGCAATGGCGCGATCTCGGCTCACAGCCACTTGTGCTTCCTGGGTTCGAGCAGTTCTCTTGCCTCAGCCTCCCGAGTAGCTGGGACTACAGGCACCCACCACCATGCCCAGCTAATTGTTTTATATATATATATATATATTTTTTTTTGAGACGGAGTTCTGCTCTTGTTACCCAGGCTGGACTGCAATGGCGTGATCTCGGCTCACTGCAGCCTCTGCCTTCTGGGTTCAAGCAATTCTCTTGCCTCAGCCTCCCAAGTAGCTGGGACTACAGGCATGCGCCACCATGCCAAGCTACATTTTGTATTTTTTTTTTTTTTTAAGTCAGAGTTTTGCTCTTGTTACCCAGACTGGAGTGCAATGGCGCGATCTCGGCTCATCGCAATCTCTGCCTCCTGGGTTCAAGCAATTCTCTTGCCTCAGCCTCCCGAGGAGGTGGGACTACAGGAGCGCAACATGATGCCCAGCTAATTTATATATATATAATTTGTTGTTGTTGTTGTTGTTGTTGTTTGAGATGGAGTTTCGCTCTTGTTACCCAGACTGGAGTACAGTGGTGCGATCTCGGCTCACGAAAACCTCAACCTCCTGGGTTCAAGCAATTCCCTTGCCTCAGCCTCCTGAGTTGCTGAGACTACAGGCGCCCACCACCACGCCCAGTTAATTTTTTTTTTTTTTGAATGGAGTTTCAATCTTGTTACCCAGGCTGGAGTGCAATGGCGGGATCTCGGCTCACCACACCCTGCGTCTCCTGGGTTTAAGCAATTCTCTTGCCTCAGCCTCTCGAGTAGCTGAGACTACAGGCGGGCGCCACCATGCCAGGCTAATTTTGTATTTTTTTTTTCTTTTGAGATGCAGTTTTACTCTTGTTACCCAGATTGGAGTGCAATGGCGTGATCTCGACTGACCAAAACCTCAGCCTCAGTGCAAGCAATTCTCTTGCCTCAGCCTCCCGAGTAGCTGGGACTAGAGGCGCGTGCCACCATGCCCAGCTAATTTTTGTATTTTTTTTTTAGATGGAGTATTGCTCTTCTTACCCAGACTGGATTGCAATGGCGCACTCTCGCCTCACCACACCCTCCATCTCCTGGGTTTAAGCAATTCCCTTGCCTCCTGAGTAGCTGGGACTACAGGCGCGCATCACCATGCATAGCTAATTTTTTTTTTTTTTTTAAGAGGCAGTTTCACTCGGTACCCAGACTGGAGTGCAATGGGGCGATCTCAACTGACCAAAACCTCAGCCTCCTGGGCTCAAGCAATTCCCTTGCCTCAGCCTCCGAAGTAGCTGGGACTACAGGCGCCCACCAGCACGCCCAGCTAATTTTTTTTTTTTGGATGGGGTTTCGCTCTTGTTACACAGGCTGGAGTGCAATGGCGGGATCTCAGTTCACCGCACCCTCCGGCTCCTGGGTTCAAGCAATTCTCCTGCCTCAGCCTCTAGAGTAGCTGGGACTACAGGCGCACGCCACCATGCCCAGCTAATATTCTTGTTTTTTGAGACGGAGTTTCGCTCTTCTTACCCAGACTAGAGTGCAATGGAGCGATCTCGACTCACCGCAACCTCCACCTCCTGGGTTCAAGCAATTCTCTTGCCTCAGCCGCCCGAGGAGGTGGGACTACAGGCGTGCGCCACCATGCCCAGCTAATTTTTGTAGTGGTTTTTCCCTATTTTAAGTTGGTGACTTAATTTTCTTTATCTTTAAAGTCCTAAAAATAAAATGATTTATCTTCTTCTTGATCCAAATTTTCTTATGACCTCCCAGTGTGAATCAGTAAGTTATATGCTTCTTACACATTATGATAATCTCACTTATAAATGTCCCCATCATAATGTGACATAATAATATGTGTATTATCTATTTCTCCTTTTTATCTGTAATTTCTTGAAGATAGCAACTTTTTTTTTTTTGAGACAGAGTTTCACTCTTGTTGCCCAGACTGGAGTGCAATAATGCGATCTCAGCTCACCACAGCCTCTGCCTCCCAGGTTTAAGGGATTATCCTGCCCCAGCCTTCCTAGTAGCTGGGATTACAGGCATACCCCACCACACCCAACTAATTCAGTGTTTTTAGTAGAGAAGGTATTTCTCCAGGTTGGCTAGGCTGGTATCAAACTCCAGACCTCAGGATATCTGCTCACCTCAGCCTCCCAAAGTACTGGGATTACAGGCATGAGCCACTGTGACTAGTGGCAACTCTGATTTCTTATCAAGTTGTTAGAATCTATCATATGTGAATAGTCAGTCTGTCAATGAATTACAAATACACACACACACACACACAGCACACAAGCACAAAGATATTGTTTGCATTTTAACATTTTAACCAGTGATCCTCAACTATTCCCATGGAAATTTTACAAAATCAATTAAGGAAAAAATAAAATGCAACTAGGCTTACAGCAGCAATCAATTAAACTATTTTATTTTGCTGTAGAGCTCATTTTCTGGAGTTTTACATGCTTCCAACAATGAAGGCAAGTTTTCCCGCTTCCATGATGATGGAGCACAGGCAATTCCTTTCTTGTTTCAGCTCACTTCTGTTTTTTTTTGCCCTCACCCCCCTCAGCTCACTTCGACCAGGGAAGGAGAGTTTGAGTGTTTTCCTGCTTCTAGGATGGTACAGAGCAGTCTGCAGCCTGGTCTCCATTCCTAGGTAAATAACCGAATCTGTGTTTTGTCTTGGAAATTCTCCTAAATGACTCAAGGTAAGATTAAAAACTAACTGATCATAATTTCCCCTTCCTACTGGAGCACTCAGCAATCATATGAATTGTGCAATCTTTAATTTTCTTAACTTTTTGGTTTGGTTTTGTTTTTATTTCCCTCTTGTTTTTCATTGGGTTTGACCAGTTCTATCTGACTTGATCAAATCCAAAAAAATATTCCAAATTATGGGGAACAAGGCCTCTGAATTGGATAATTCCATGAAAAAATTTAATTAAAAATAAAAATTCCACAGCTAAAGTGTAGAAACTGGATGATTAAAAAAGATAAAAATAATAAAATTAAAATTAAAAAGAGAGGGAGAGCTGGAGGAAAAAAAAGCAGCCATCAAGAAAATAAAGGTTTTGAGTACCTAAGGGTCTTTATTTATATCACAGGGCCACTTCTGCTAGCCAGACCAAACTAGAAGAGCAATGGCTGTCACCCCAC
>CM038395.1:165983958-166002535 GCA_021498475.1 Saguinus midas
AAAAGTGGGTGAATGATAGGAACAAACACTTTTCAAAAGAAGATATTTATGTAGCCAACAAACATAAAATAATGCTCATCATCACTGGTCATTAGAGAAACGCAAATCAAAACCACACTGAAATACCATCTCACATCAGTTAGAATGGAGATCATTAAAAAAATCTGGGACAGGCCGGGCGTGGTGGCTCACGCCTGTAATCCCAGCACTTTGGGAGGCCGAGGCGGGTGGATCACGAGGTCAAGAGATGGAGACCATCCTGGTCAACATGGTGAAACCCCGTCTCTACTAAAAATACAAAAATTAGCTGGGCATGGTGGTGGGTGCCTGTAATCCCAGCTACTCAGGAGGCTGAGGCAGGAGAATTGCCTGAACCCAGGAGGCGGAGGTTGCGGTGAGCCGAGATCACGCCATTGCACTCCAGCCTGGGTAACAAGAGCGAAACTCCGTCTCAAAAAAAAAAAAAAAAATCTGGGACAACAGATGCTGGAGAGGATGTGAAGATATAGGAATGCTTTTATACTGTTGGTGGGAGTGTAAATTAGTTCAGCCATTGTGGAAGACAGTGTGGTGATTCCTCAAGGACCTAGAATAGAAATTCCACTTGACCCAGCAATCCCACTACTGGGTATGTACCCAAAGGATTATAAATCGTATAAAGACACATGCACACATATGTTCACTGCAGCACTGTTTACAATAGCAAAGACCTGGAACCAACCCAAATGCCCATCAATGATAGACTGGATAAATAAAATGTGGCACATATACACCATGGAATATATGCAGCCATACAATATTATTTTTAAAACTAAATAGTTTATTCAAATGCTGTCACTTTTTCACTATTGTCCTCATGTTGAATACCTGTAATTAGTTATGTGAGACTGGATTTCATGAAAGTAAGTACCATTAGAGATATTTATTTTGTAGTCATAATACAGAGTAACTAAAGCCATGATTTTGGAGGAGATCACCTAAAAATGAATGCAAAGTACTGATCACTAAAGTCATCTATCATTTTGAAACTCAGAAGATGAGATTTTATCAAGTAGACTGAATGTGTCTATCTGGTAAATTCTGAAGTAAACCAAATAATCAGAATGTCACTGAGGAAATATGAAAAAAGGTGTGCATGGTTGTGTGTGTGCACATGCATGTACATGTGTGTATCAGGTATAGAGAAAAACATTGATGATGCAAGAATAAAAATTATTTTATAATTGTGAGAAAGAGTCCTTGTGTATAAAATACAGGATTTGATATTGTGTTTACAAAACATAGCCGAGCACGGTGGCTTGTGCCTGTAATCCCAGCACTTTGGGAGGCCAAGGTGAGTGGATCATTTGAGATCAGAAGTTTGAAACCAGTCTGGCCAATGTGGTGAAACCCTGCCTCTACTAAAAATACAAAAATTAGCCAGGTGTGGTGGTGGGCACCTATGGTCCCACCTACTCGGGAGACTGAAGCAGGAGAATCACTTGAACCCAGGAGGCAGAGGTTGCAGTGAGCTGAGATCACACCACTGCACTCCAGCCTGGGTGACAGAGTCAGACCCCATTTAAAAAAAAAAAAAGAAAGAAAGAAAGAAAGGAAAAGAAGTGGAATGTTCAATCATTTGGCTAGAAGAAAAATCTATGATTATGGATACAGGCCTAGGTAGGATGATGGTGGGCAATAGAAAAATGTCTAGATATTGTCTTCCTTTTAGTTTTAAAATAAAAACACAAGATTATCAGATGAAAGATAGGACTTGGGAAATGGTTCCAAAATAAGGGCCATATAACATAAGCAGTTTTAAGGATCAGAGGCTCAACACATCAAAGGTCATTTCTTACCAATAAGTTGTCCATATAGTAGTCTTCTTTAAGCTGATCTATTGGGTGGATCTCTTCCAAATGGCTTTTAGATTCAGCCTCTGTCCAAAATATGGCTTTGTAGACTTCAACATGGAGCTTGTCCAGGTTGCAGGAAAGATCAAAAGGGAAAATGTTAACAAGAAACAAAAGTTCTTAATCCACAAGTGAGTCATAGTCTGTACTCACATTTTGTTATCTAGAACAGGTCACTTGTCTCCATCTAACTGTGACAAGGGCAAGAAATATAGTTCAGTTCTATAACCAGGAGACAGAAAAGACTTTCATTGGGTACATAGTTCATTTCTGCTACAGTAGTGTTCAAGGTCTGAGGAGAAAAAAGGATGCAACATGTTAATTTAAGTCATTAGGAAATTAGAAATTACTAGATATATGGAAGTTGCTACATAGTACAAAAGTCTCTGTTGAGGTTGATAGTTTTAAAGTGGTAGCATTTAATCTGGTTTGATATTTGTTCTTAAAGTCATGATCATGGCTTTAAAGTTAGAGTAGTCAGTAATGTGACTACTATGGTAATGTTTCTGCCTGTGGGAAACAGGAAATAAGTTGGATTTAGCCATATTAGGGTTTTGCTTAGAAGGATCGAGAGAGAAGCAAGAGAGTTGAGGGAATAAGCAAATGGGTAATTATAAAAGGAATTATAGCATCCAAGACTAATAGGGAACAATGTAAGGACAAAATCTCTGTGACTCTGTAAAGATTGTAGGGTCAACAGATTTATGGTCTCAGAGATATTTAAAGCAAAACAAAAATAAAAAATTATTGTAGTCAGGGACCAAAGAAAATGAGGTAGAAACACAGTTGTGTGTTAATGAAGTGCTTGTAATGGGTGTAACAATGAGAGGTGAGTTAAAGGAGAAGAGCATCAGAGAGGAAGATATTGAAAGTGTTCCCTATGAGAATATCAAAATAACAATTAATGTGACAGGAGAAATAGAGGGTGTGGCAATGATTCAGGGGCTAAAATCTTCCATTTTTGACAAGGATAGCATGGGAGACTGAACTGCCATATGATTTTCAGAGGAACTGAATGGTTTCTAGAGAGGATTGTCTGAACGTAACTCAGAAGGGTGAAGAAGATATTTGCCTCTAGGCAAAGCAATATGTTTGAAAGGAGAAACAACCACCACTGGATGACTGCATGGAAAGCATGGTAGTAATTTTGTTTAAAATAAGATGATGAATCAACACTGGAAATAAGAAATTTTGTTGATAAAATAGAATGGATTTCAGAAAGTTCTTTTTTTGAGATGGTTTCTTGCTCTGTCGCCCAGGGCTGGAGTGCAACCTCTACCTCCCAGGTTCAAGCGATTCTTCTGCCTCAGTTTCCCAAGTAGCTGAGACTCCAGGCATGTGCCAACATGCCCAGCTAATTTTGTATTTTTAGTAGAGATGGAGTTTCACCACGTTGGCCAGGCTAATCTCAAACTCTTGACCTCGTGATCCACCCTCCTTGGCCTCCCAAAGTGCCAGGATTACAGGTGTGAGCCACTGCGCCCAGCTTCACAAAGATTCTTGATTGTACAGAGGTATGACATTGGGTCAGATAAGGCAATTTGCAATTTTATTCCAGGAGGAGAGTCTTGTTGATGAGGGATAACATTTAGGAAAGTAATTAATTTCAGCAGCTCTGAACAGTTGTTATTTTATATGTTTTCCCAGCTATCCCTTGAGCACAATCCCTTTGGATACATGGGGGTTTAATCTCATAAATACACAAACACTCTCACAAAAGTAATATAACATAGTATGTAAATCATATGTAGCATAAATACATCTGAGAAGCTAGAACATAAACCAATAAAAATGTCAAATGCATTATAAAGGCCAAAATGTTTTAATAAACAAAGAGAAAATTTATATAAGCATCAGAGTCTATATAAGCATCAGAGGTTTTTTGTGTTGTTTTTTTTTAATGGTCTTGTCCTGAAGGAAGAAAAATTATTATCTAAATCAATTGACTCTTTTTCTCATAATTCTAATAAGTCAGTAGTTATAAAGTTCTATATCAGTGAAATAGAACTTTAGAAACTATAATATTCAACTTATTACATTTACTATCAAGGCTCCAAAGAGAACCAGCAATGTTTTTAATAAACGAAGGTGTAGTGTCATGTACAAGGACTGCATACCACAGATTTAATTAATGTTTATGCTAATTGGTCTTTACTAGTGGGATATTGAATATTGTATGATAATTAGATAAAAATAATAGTAAAATATAAATACTTCATTAAGATTATTGATATTTAAATCATACAATATTTACAGAATGGTGCTGTGGGCTTTACTGATAGTAATCATGGCCAGGTCATCATTCCCAGCTATAGCTGGTTGTGCTAAATGCTTGTTTTGAAAATGTAAATTTGTTCCAACTTGATTGACATAGTCGGAACTGTTTGAGCAAAATGAAGTTTTTGCATTTGCTTATGTGCAAACTCTTCCTGGAAAACACGAGGTGCACATGTAAAACTGTACCCAGATGAATGAGTCCAAGCAGGAATTAAGCAAACTGCACACATTTCAAAAGTCTGCTAGTTACTTCCATTCATGTACATATTAGAACTTGGAATGGTCTGAATGTTAGTACCCGTCCAAACCTCATATAATGAAATCCTAACCCCCAAGGCAATCAAATTAGAATTTAGGGCCTTTGGGAGGTGATAATTTATGAGGGCAAGGGCCTTCAGGCTGGAATGACTGGCTTTATAAAAAAAGGGCCCTGAAAAATCCTCACCCCTTCCACCATTGAGAACACTGCAAGAAGTTGCTATTTGTGAAACAGAAAGTGAGCTCTCACTAGATACTGAATCAGCTGAAACTTCAATCTTGGACTTCCTAGACTCTAGAACTGTGATAAATGCATTTCTGTTGTTTATAAGCCACCCAGTTTATGGCATTTTGTTATAGCAGCCCAAAAGGACAAGGACAGTCCTATTTTAGATAACCCTCTTTCCACCCCCACAAGATGCTATTATTCTGACCCACACCTCTGCAAGTAAACCTTAGATCCAATTCAAGGTAAAATGCCATGGTTTTAATAGTATTTATATGTTTCTTAACTATAAAATTATATTATTATTTTTAATAGTACCTACATTTTTTATTATTTATCAGGTGTCACTGATAAAATTTTTGAGTGCATGTTTTCTTAACCTCATTTTTTCCATAAGCCCTGTGGTTTCTATTTCATAATTTTAAATAATGCAGTAATTTTAATGAAGAACTAATTATACTGGAAAGTTCCACTTTTCAGCCTCCTTTCAGTAATGTTATTATGTAACATATTTTGGCTAATGGGCTATGGACAGAAGTAACATTTAACTTCTAGGACAAAGTATAAGATCACAGGCCCACAACCTTCCAATTGTCTCTGATCTTGCTTCATCAGAGTGGGAGGATGAGTGTTCCAGATGGTGCAGCTGTAGGAGGGTGGAACCCCTGGCAACTGGATCATTGCATCTCTGCATGAAAGACACTTCCTTTTAAAAATGTTTGAGAACATAATCAGATTTCATATGAAAGAAAAATAAACATTTATATTGTTAAACCACTGAAATTGTGAAATTGTCTCCTACTGAAGCATAACATAGCATGTAACTTGTATAGGAGGGAAACCCATAATCCATGAGTTTGGGGTTTGAGTGTTTCAACACACACCAATGTGAGGACTTTTAATAGTCATCTGTATTAATCTTACTTTGAATGATACACGGTGCTCTATATGCAAAATGTTCTGCTGTTTTTACTAAATACATCACAGTAATTATTGTGACTCCTCATCACTCCCTGCCCTCACTCTATCCACCTTCTTACCCTTACAGCCATAGAATGAAAGTCAGGTCATCTGTCTTATGTGAACAGTTCAATATCTCATATGTGAAGGATGAGAAAGAAATGATTTTACTTTGCTTATGAAAATGAATGCAGCTGTCCCTTTTTTTGTCTGAAAGAGTCTACTCCTTACTCTGGCTCTTTGGTGAATGAACAAAATCTCTTCAGGAGCAAGACAGCCCTTTTGTTCTTCTAATGCATATCAATATCTCTAACTTTCTTGGTTTAATTTAGCCCCTTGAAATGAAAGTACCAAGAAGGTTAACCAGTCCAGTCTTCTTGGCACTTGGGGGCTAAACAATTGTCATCCTAGAGATAAGAGAAAATTTATTATTTTGGTGGGGGGGTAAGAACACTTAACCATACAAATGGCTACAGATATAATTATTATGCTATATGAAAAGTCTAAGGTGATAGATTTCTAGCACCACATCTATCAATGAAGCAGAGAAGATAGGTCCATTTTTGTAACCAGATTAAAAAATTACCACAATTAATTTAAAATTAATCAGATTCAATCTTACACAGCTTTGACCAAGTTAACAATTATGTTCTTACTGAGATAGGATTTGATAATTTTGTACTCCAGATAAAAGCAAACACTATATAACTGAACACTATAAATGTCTGTTTTTTAAATTTTCCAAGAATAACTTCTTGTTTCTGACAATATTAGTAGTAGCTGATACTGTCCAAATGCTAACTTTTGGCTACATACTATTTTATGTGCTTTTTTTAAATTAACTTAGTTATTTCCAAGAACCCAATAAGGTGGATACTAATAACAGTCCCATTTAATCTGTAATACAACTAAAATAAAGAGAAATTTGTCCAAGTACACATATTTAGCAAAATACAGAGTTACAATCTGATCCTAAGTCAAAATCTGATTCCATTCTCTTAATTATACTCTACTACTCTGAGGCAGTATGTCCTAGTGTTTCTCCCTGTTGCCCATTCAACCCAAGAGATTTTATTGAAAGGAGATGGAAGTTAATGGATCAGTTGAATTAACAATAATTTTGAGAGTGATGAAGGCAACTGTATATAAAGTTACAGTATTTCCAATAACAAACTCAATGAATGGGTCAAAGAGCAAAATGGATACAGCTAAATCAGAAATCAGAAATGGATAAAGAGAAAATTGCTATAGCTTAAATTCATGTTTCCTTCCAAAATTCATGTATCAGAAGTTAAGTCCCAGGTAATGGTATTAAGAGGTGGAGCTCTTTGGGAAGCATCAAAGTCATTAGGCATCTGCCTTCATGGTGGATCAGTGATCTTTTAAAAGAGGTTGAAGGAAGTTCACTGATGCCTTTTTCTCTTCAGCCTTCACAGTGTAAGAACATAGAGTCTTCATATTTTGCCCTATGAGGATGCAGTAAAAGGCACTGTTTTGGAAGCAGAGAGCAGTCTCTACCAGACACAATCTGCCAACACCTTGATCTTGGATTTCCAGGCTCCAGAACTGTGAGAAATAGATTTTATTGCCTACAAATTACCCAGTGTGGGTTTTTTGTTATAGCATCATGAATGGACTAAGATGAAATATAAACATGAGGTAAGGAGATACAAAGGATAGAAATAAAGGTATTTCTTTATATGTAAAACAACTTGCAGGAAAAAAGAGAAATAAAACATATATATGAAAAAATAGTGACAAAGAATTGCCATAAAAAAGAAAACTGTGAGACTTCATATTTTAAAAATTAATGTAATGCTAAGTGGTGTGCATAAGAAAGAATTTAGAGCTGAAAACAATATAGCCAAATTAAAAAAAAATCAAAGACCAGGATGAAATTGTAAAATCTGCCCAAGAGTAAGAATTATAAAATAAAATCAATTAGAAAATATTCTTGGTATAAACATTGAATATAAAAAGACAATGGGGCCATATTTCCAAAATGTCAAAGAAAAATAACTTTAAGCCTGAAATTTCATATCTATTAAAATTGTAATTAAAATATGAAGACAAAATGAGTATGTTAAGAGTCATATTAACATTTGAAATTCAACCAAAACTGTTTTTGAAAATGCACTTAAAAATATCCTAACAAGGAAGGATAATTCAGGGTATTATAAGATATCCATGAGGGTAATTAAGAATTAAGTTAAACAAAGTTGCTATTGTATGAAAAAGGAGGCACACACACAAAAAGCATATGAATACTAAAGATAGGTTCTATGTGATAAAAACACAATGGGTTCGGGCTTGTATTTGTCAGTAGTGGGCTGCTATAACAAAATTATAGGCTGGGTGGCTTAAACAGTAAACACTTCATTGCTCTCAGTTCTGGGCTGGGAAGGCCATGGTCAAAGTGCCAGCTGATTCAGTATCTGGTGAAGGCCCTCTCTCTGGTTTGCAGGTGGCCACTTTCTTGTCATATCTTTGCATGGCAGAGAGAGGGCTATGGTCTTTCTCTCTTCTTGGATGGACACAAATCCCATCCATGGTGGCTGCACCCTCATGACTGCATCCAAATCTAATTGCTTACTTCCTAAAGGCCCCATCCCTAAGTACCATTATACTTGGGATTAGGGTTTCAAGGGATTAATTTTGGGAGGACACAGACATTTAGAATATGGTAGGGTTGGGGGAAGAACAGAGAGGTAAAAATGTGATAACAGGATGTGCTTATGGAAAAAACACAAATTTAAGACTTAAACAATTTGGAAAATTAGAATTATATATATATATAATATATATATATCCAGATATTTGATGTCAATTTAAGTATCACAACCTCAAGAATAAAATTCGAATATATAGATTTGCAACAAGCAAAGGAAAAACTAAGACACAAAAATAAATTATAACAATACTTTAAATAATAATGATAGAAAGCATGACATCAGATGGCTGACACAACTGATAAAAATATTCCATAAAATAAAGGTAAATGTTTTAAACTCATTGTTAAAAAGGAGAGATGCTGAGCTCAGCTATATCAAACAAAATCTGGTCCTCTGATCTCGAGAAGAGATACAATTAAAAGTCAACTTAGAAGATACAGCTAAAAACTATCTACAAGTCTTTAAACCAAAAATATGAACACGATGTATCACTTAAATATAATAAAAAATAAGGCTGTGGTAGAATTTTTAAATCAGAAAATCTAGAACATTAAAAAATTCTCATAATAGTCAAAGAGAGATACTACCATTGATAGGAAAAAATAAGTCAAGAAGATAAATTGCTATGAAAACATATATACCTAATATAATAAAACATCCTCAATATATATCAAGTAACTACTGATTCATCAAGTTGTAGTTACAAATGGTACCATAACACTCTCAGTAGTGGACATACAAAGTAGACAAAAACAAGCATATGAAGATTGAATAATAATAATAATAATAATCTTGAGGTGCTTTTTTTCTACCTTTATGTCTGTGTGTGTACTTTCTTTTCTGATGAGAAATAATTATGGCTTAGATTTCTTGACAAGTAAAATTACTCCTAAGCAAAGACCATGTAATGTCTGTCTTATAAATAGGGAAATTCTAATGATGTATTACATGCAAGATACTAAGAAACAGAAGCAATACTTTTACTCTCCAAGCAATCTGATCAGTCAAAATGGAGGAAATGGAACAAGACCTTTGGAATTAGGCTCACCTGTGAGATATTTTCTAAAGATAAGGGGATGTATTATGTGTCTTAGGACAATCAAAATAACAAGAAAGAAAGGCAACATACTTCCGAATGATACAGAGCTACTGCTGATTGAAGAATTAAGTATTTAATATATTTGGCTCTGAAATTTCCAAGTATTAGCATTAACTTTACTACAATCTTTCAGCTCATTTTACTCAAAAGCATTAACTTTATTAGAATGTCTCAATTCTCTCAAAAGTAAAGATAGATAAGAATAACAGTCACAGGCTTGTAAATATACATCCCAAAGAATTTATGTATATTGCATCGCTCCACAAAAAAGTAACTAAGTATTTTTATTCTGAAAATGTTGCTTGGCTTCTGTAGTTTATAAAAATCTCGTATTGGTTATATGCATGGTGATAGATGGGATTTATGTTTTTTCCTTACTTTTGACTTCTTTTGACTTGGCTCCAGTTAACCTTCGCAACTTGTTCAATGAGAAACTTCAGTGAACCGTGTCACCATACACAACTAATGGGTGAATGGCCTATAACAAATGAAAACGCCACCACGGCTTAGCAATTAGCTTATGAATTGTCTCCAACCACCTAGAAACTCTTCCATCTGCAGCATTAAAACATGCTGAGTGATTTAAATATACTTAAAGTGAGCAGCAATATTCAATTACTCGTGGGTTCATTGTGTGGAATTGTCATCATTATGATTAATAGCCCTTATAAAAAAACAATTAATTTGGTATCTTGTTGCTAGGTCAACTATAAAAGCTAATTCCCTTAAGAGAAAATTAGTTTATCAGTACATACCCTTTTTATAATGTTTTGATCTAAAACATTAATGTGATAGCTTTTTAAAAAAGTTGTAGAAATTTAGTATGACAAATATATCTCTATTACTGACCTAGAGGCAGAAGGATTATTTATGTTTCATACTAAAAGAATATAGTGACAGGGAAAAGAAATAAATGCTTCAATTTACACTGAAATCAGGTATATCTCATATTTCAAACCTATCTTTGGGAACTCAATTATTCACATTGAAGAGAGAAATTGCAGCTAGACAAAGGCATTTGACTTCTCATAGAAGAGTTCAAGTACCTGAGAGATATGTTTCATTTCAAACCCAGTAGCACAAAACACAAATAACTATCTCATCTGATGAAACCACTGAGTTAAAAAGAAAACAAGAAACAAGGCAAAACAGCCTTTTCTTAGCAAATGTTTTCTACAGGGATATAAAAGAACTGTTTTTGACTTAGTCATAATACCCTGGGTGAGGTGAGAGAAAACACCACTCTGTTCTTTTGAAAATCAGCTTCTAGGCAAAGGCATGGTGGCTCACGTGTGTAATCCCAGCACTTTGGGAGGCTGAGGCAGGTGGATCTCCTGAGGTCCAGAGTTTGAGACCAGACTGACCAACAAGGTGAAACCCCATCTCTACTAAAAATAGAAACATTAGCTGGGCTTGGTGGTGGGCACCTGTAGTTCCAGCTTAGTAGGGGGGCTGAAGCAGGAGGATCAATTGAACCCCAGAGGAGGAGGTTGCAGTGAGCTGAGATCGAGCCAATATACTGCAGCCTGGGCAACAGAGCGAGACTCCATCTCAAAAAAAAAAGAAAAAGAAAAAGAGAATCACCTCTGCTCATATTTACATTTTGCCCTGTAGGATGTAAGGTTTAATATCATTCTGCTCTATGAAGCCTTTGAAATCAAGAGGTCAATGAGTTGGATGGTGATGGTTTTAAGGTGATAGTATTTGGACAGGAGAGCTATACCTTCTTTCAGTCTTAAAAGGACTATTTAGATACGTTAATCACTTTCTCATTTTCATTCCTTTCCCAAGATTATTGTCTAATTGATTAATCATTTCTACAATAATAATTTCCATTATAACCAGTGTTTTCTCAATCAAATTCTTTATTTGACCTATACAAAAGTTTCTTACATGACAATTTTTACTCTGAGTTTGTCATATGTCTTGATAATAAATAAATTTTAAAAATGTATAAAACTATAAAACTGGAGTGAAACCTGAAAGATATTCAACTTAGGTTTTATTCATTACATAAATTACTGCCCAATATCACTACTGAAAAATTTCATGGTCATAGTTTCAAATGGCAATTTATTGTCTGCCTTAATCTTATTGAACAATCTATTGATGAGACTGTCAGAATTTTCTTTTTCATGCACCAACATCACCTTATAAGTATTTTTATTCTGTTTATTCATAGGTAATGATACCTATGAATAATTTGTCATTCCATTATGAGCCCTTAAGGATAATGACTGTATTTTACTCTTTATATCACCAATATTTAGTCCAGTAGATGGTTTTAAAATATGTGTTGAATTAATAAATGAAGCAATAATTCACTCAGTTAATACTGTCTTAATTAATTTAGGCTGCTGTAACAAAATACTCTAAACTCATTAGCTTATAAACTATAGAAATTTATTCCTCACACATCTGGAGGCTCAAAGTCCAAGACCAATGTACTAGTTGGTCTGGTGAGGGCCTATTTTCTGGTATCTTCATAAATGGAAATTTCCAGTTCTATCCTCACATGGTAAAAGGGGCAAGGCCCTTCTCCAGGTCCCTGTATTTACTTATTTTTAAATAAGGTCACTAGTTTCATTTTTCAAGGCTTTACTTTTATGAAATAACCACCTCCCAAAGGTCCCACCTCCTAATACCATCATCTTAATGGGGGACATCAAAATTCAGACCATAACTGATAGAGTAATTAATTTTATTCAGCAAATTTATTGAGAAGGTACTGAACAAAGCAATTGTTCTAAGACATGCATACATAATGATAGGTAAAATAGCATTGTACAATACCACTGTCCAATAATACTTTTGACTGGTAATACTGAGGTATCCATATATCCATATGTATATAACATAAGACTCAGAAACCACATGGCCTACTCTTAGGCCAATTAGTCTGGTCAACATCCAAGAACAGATCCTTAGCAATTTGCAAGTGAATGAAAATTAACCAGAGAGAGCTTCAATTAAGTTACAGAGATTTAAAAACTACAGGGAAAAAGAAAAAAAAATCACTACTACTCTTTCTAATTTATATAGCAGGTTATGGCTGATAAATATATTTGGGAATGATTTTGACTCAGAAGAACATTATAAAATAGGCTTGACTTTGTTATAACCATTTTACAGTCAAGGAAATAAATTCACAAAAATTTAGGTGACTTTACAAGATAGTATGGAAATCTGAGCCAAGAAAATTCTACAGCCTTGTTTCTCAAAGTGTGGTCCTTAGATCAGTAGTATATACCTTGCTGGAAATGCAAAATGTTAAGCCCCAGACCTGAATCAAAATCTGTCTTTAAATGTGTTTTCAAGCAATTCACAGGCATACGTAATACAACGTTTGAGAAACACCAGTCTACTTTTCTCTACACTATAGCATACCTACATAAATATAACAAATTTAGGTATTGTTTTAAAATGCTATAGCCTGCTTAGAAATAGCAAAGGCTGAGGGGTATAAATGCAAACCTGGACGAGGTATGGTGGGTCACACCTGTAATCCCAGCACTTTAGGAAGCTGAGGTGGTCGAATTGCCTGAAATCAGAAGTTCAAGACCAGTCTGGCTAACATGGTGAAACTCCATCTCTACTAAAAATAGAAAAAAAATTAGCCAGGCATAGTGGCATGCCCCTGTAATTCCAGCTATTTGGGAGGCTGAGGCAGGGGACTTGCTTGAACCAGGGAGGTAGAGGTTGCGGTGAGCTGAGATTGATTGCACCCCTGCACTCCAGCTTGGGAGACAGAGCAAGACTCTTTCTCTAAACAAACAAACAAATGCAAACCTGCAGACACAGAACCCAGTGAATAGAAAATGTGACAAATATTTGGGGCTTTTGTTTTCTCACTGTGCACAAACAGTGTTTTGGGGTAGAATAAAAGGCTTCAAAATAAATGACAAATAATGCATGAGAAAGCCAAGGATCAGTGCTGAGTGTATAAAATTAAGAGTGGGATTTTAAGTACAGGTGATGCAGCTTTCTTCATTTCTGTCATAATGGGCAATCAAGTCCTTATAACTCAAGATAAATTGCCAATTGTGATACATAAATACAATATAAAAATTAAATAGTGACAGAAAAGATCATACTATGTTATATATTAGAATTGCAATGCATATGATTGCCAAATTAAATTAGAGTGTGTGCCATGTGGAAGTTAGAATGTGCTGAAATGCAAAGGCATTTGTGAAACTATTTGTTTTGTTCTGTTTATTTTGTGAAGTATGTTGACTTTTTTTTCCTCCTATGTTGACTCTGAATGTCAATATTGAATAAAATCTCAGAATATTTTACCTGAGAAAATATGAATAAATATAGAAACATTTGTTTTAGTTGTTGTTGCTATATACTTTACATAGTTTTCCAAAAAGAGGTGTAAGAATGCATAAAGACAACAAAGAAATTTTCTTGTGAGCTCAAATGAATGACTATGAACCACATTGAAAGCAGATGAAAAAATTCATTTTTGTCCATTTGAGAGGTAGAAAATATTTAGAGGTTTCAACTGTCTTAATTCATAGATAAGCAGCTGCCTCTGGCTGCATGTTTAAACTGTAGATTTCTTTTTCCCTCAGAGATTCGCTTATTATTGACACTGATAGATTATACCAAAATTCACAGAAATTTCTAGTTTTCATACAGAACATAGCTTCACACATACAAAGATTCTGAGCATTCAATAATACTGAAGCCACTCTGTACTACTGTCATCAACCTTTAATAGCTTAATATTGAAATGATCAATTCACAAATGCTTAATGAGCTAAAATGCACCTGGCATATAGATTTAAAGGGAGTTTAAAAAGTAATCATCATGTGACACCTGCCTCAAAAGAAAAGCAGTATGATATGGCAAATACCATTATTTGGTGAAAAATCATAATGTGTAAGCTTTCACCTGTCAACAAGTGTGATGATGATTAATTTTATGTGTCAATTTAACTTGGCCAGAGACTATCCGGGTAGGTGGTTAATTATGGGTGTGTCTATGAGAGTATTTTTTGATAAGATTTACACTTGAATCAATAGAGACAGTAAAGTAGATTGTTCTCCACAGTGTGGGTATGCATACTACAATCTACTGAAGGGATAAATAGAACAAAAGGGCTGAATAATAGGGAATTTGTTCTCTGCCAGACTATCTTCAAGCTAAGACATGGGTCTTCCATCTTTGGACTCAGACTATCCTGAAACTTATACCATCGACAGTCTTGGTTCTCAGGGCTATAGACTAGAATTATATTATTGGCTCTCCTCAGTTTCCAGGTTGGCAACTGCAGATCTTGGGAATCTCAGCCTCCAAACTCACATTAGCCATTTTTTGGAGAACTCAGCATGTAACATTGAGGAATTTATCAACATCCCAGAATTTTCATTTTTAAATGAGGATAATACCACTCCTCCTTTTTGCAACTTCCTCAACCAATAGTTTCTGGATAATGGGACAAAGACTCATTTTAAGGAGGATACTATCATGGGAGAGAGCTGTTTAATGGACTAAAATAAACCAAAAGCTGCCATCTAGTAATACATATAATAAATAAATAAAAATAAAGTGATAAACAGAGCCTCAGAAGTTATTGAAACTTATTTGCATATGATAGCTGGAAGCCATCTCTGAGAAGGTAACGTTTGAGCCAGGAAGCAAAAGATAACAAAGCATTAATCACTGAAATACCTGATTAAATCAATTAAATTTTAAATATTATTTTCTCTTTAAAGAAAAATAATTTAAATGGCAAATATAGTAAGGGCAAGAAACTATAGTATGAATTGCATTACTTTCTATATGAGAAGATTGTCAATATCTCAACACTCTTCAATGAAAAACCAAATTATTATGCCAATCACAATAATATATAGAAATACGTCCTCTACTGAAAAACATACATATATGAAGAACAAGTTGTGGGTGGGTGTGTTAGTCTGTTTTCACACTGCTGATAAAAACATACCTGAAACTGGGTAATTTATAAAGAAAAAGAGGTGAATGGACTTGCCATTCCACGTGGCTGGGGAAGCCTCACAGTCATGATGGAAGGCAAAAGGCACATCTTACATGGCAGCAGGCAGAAAATAGAGAATGAGAGCCAAGCAAAAGGGGAAACCACTTACAAAACCATCAGATATCACAGGACTTATTCACTACTAGGAGAACAGTATGGGTGAAACCACTCCTGTGATTCAATTATCTCTCACCTGATCCCTCCCACAACACATGGGAGTTGTGGGAGTTACAGTTCAAAGTGAGATTTGGGTGAGGACACAGCCAAACCATATCAGTGGGTGAATGCCAACAAAGGGAAAGAAGAGTTTCTAAAAAATATGGCTGATATTAATACATTTATTCTATAGTAATTAATTAATGAGATTGATGTGGCCAAACATTTGAAACACATCAGCAAGAAAGGAAAAGTACAGAGCATTCTAAAATACTCCAAGCAGTTGTAGAAGAGAAAAGAAAGTCAGGCCTCTGACTTCCTTTAGAGTTTAGATTCTATGCAGCAAAAATCTTCATTAAAAGGTAACTGCCCACTGATTTCTATCAGTTAACTACAGCAAGATATGCAAACATATGCTATGGAAATATTATTTAGCTGTTGATTTAATTAGTGCTTGAACTATGTTTTTTGTATGAAAGAAATGGGAATGAGTATCTAGACCATTTAATGAACTCTAGGAAGACTGAATAAAATATAAAATATGTATCTGGAGTTAATGTTGCAGATCACAGAAGACTCTGAATATCTGATGAGTTTGCCTGTAAGGACCAAATTATTTCATAACTTTCATAAAATTATTTAATATTATGATAAAACATTAATAATTAAATAATTATAAAATAAAACCAAGGAACTATGAAATAATCCTATTTACTTTGGGAACATGATGAGAACCAGGAAACTATAGGTCTTCCTACAGATCCTATAGGAAGAGGGTCCTAGAAAAGGACACCTATGGTCAGATGTGTGGTTCACACCTGTAATCTCAGCATTTTGGGAGGTCAAAGTGGTTGGATTACAAGGTCAGGAGTTCAAGACCAGCCTGGCCAACATGGTGAAAGCCCATCTCTACTAAAAACTACAAAAATCGGCCAGGTGCCGTGGCAGGCACCTGTAATCCCAGCTACTTGGGAGGCTGAGGCAGGAGAATTGCTTGAACCTGGATGGCAGAGGTTGCAGATAGCTGAGATCACACCGCCGCACTCCAGCCTGAGTGACAGAGTGAGACTCCATCTCAAAAAAAAAAAAGAAAGAAAGAAAGAAAGAAAGAAAGAAAGAAAGAAAGAAAGAAAGAAAGAAAGAAAGAAAGATATCTATAAAACTGGTAATGGTGAAATGTGCTAGACTGACACACTATAGAGATGATTTGGGCAAAAAATTATACACCTCATATATAATTTATAGAATCCTATAATCTATGTTTTTGTTCCCTTGGGACTTTCAGGATAAATAGTTCAGAATTTTGGATTTTACTATGATGGGATAGAATGTAGGTATAGTAGGATTTTATGGTAAGGGGTTAGAATGTAGAAGGTAGAATGTAGGTAGAGAAAATAAATTTATTTTTATCCAAATAATGAGTTTTTTCCTTTAGTCAAATCATATCCAACTGTTTGTTTTCACTATAGTCAAATTATACTTAATATCATTTTAGATGTTTTATTTTCAACAATGAACTCCTGGAATTTTATTGTGGCTTCAGGCAGCAGTATAGCACAGTTTACTGATTTCTACTGCATGCAGAATATACAGTTACACTCTATTCATTAATCTTTAATGAACATTTGAAGATATTTGACTTAATAAAAACACTTGGAAGTATTTGTTCCTGCATTTGTTATCAACACAGGAAAAAACAGCTATCATCAGTGGCAGGACTCACTAAACCTGACTGATTGCTTAAAATAAGGCAAGACACAAATTATATTTTCTCAACAACATAAATTGCTTCATTTGGAAAGAAAATGCAGGTACATCCTATAATGTATCTATATTAACCAGGTTTCTTTATAATGATGATGGTGATGACACTTAGACATCTTGCTGACCCTGGAAGGACCACACCTCAGGGTGAGCCCATCTTAAAGACAATGAACAAATCTCCCATGAATGCATTTTTCAACTGTATACCCAATAACCCAGTTTCTATATTCCCAACCTAGTATCTCTTTTATTAGGCACTGACATTCTGGGCCACTGTCTACCAGCTCTGATCACAAAGGGGCAGGTACCATAAAACTATGGAGAGCTCCATAAGTCCAGGGCTTGCTGAAATTATACAAACTAGCCAATCCTATGACTGCTTATCTCACCTTACTCATTCCTTCCCACAGAAATCACAAATAAAGGCTCTTTGCACACTGTCCCAGTCCTTCTTTCCCCAAATGTTCCTGGTTGAAAGGAATCCTTGTAAGACCCTCCTTCCTATCATGCAGAGTAAACCCTGCCTCTTAGGGTCTGTGAGCATAGCCAGCTGTCTTTTCAATGATAGCTATCTCCTGAATTCTTGGCCTTACCATACATAAATAACAATGAAACTTTCATTAAAACAGTGTCATATTTTTCAAAGTAGAAAAAGTATAGTATTATTTTTTGAAAATAAGCTTTGCTTTTTTTAGGGGAGTTTTAGGTTTACAGCAAAAGTGAGTAGATAGTTCTCAAGATTCCCCTTATACCTACTGCCTCCACACATGCATAGTTTCTCCCATTATCAACATCCCACCAGACTGGTACATTCATTACAACTGATGAAACTACACTGACATATCATTATCACCTACAGGTCAAGATTTGCATTAGAGTTCCACCTTGGTGTTGTGCATTGTACAGGCTTGGAAAAACGTATAATAACATGTATCCACTCTTTAACATACAGAGTAGTTTTATGGCACTAACAATCCTATGTGCTCTGTCTACTCTTCTGAAGTCTCTCCTCTCAACCCCTGGCAACCACTTGTCTTTTTTTTTATCTCCATGGCATGGACTTTTCCAGAATGTCATATAGTTGGAATCATATATTATGTACTATGCAGATTGGTTTCTTTCTCTTCATAATATGCATTTAAGTTCCTTCACATTTTCACAGCTTGATAACTCTCTTTGTGTGCTTAATAATATTCCAGTGTCTGGACATACCACAGTTTATTTATCTATCCCTGCATTAAAGTAATGCCAGCCTCATAGAA
>CM038395.1:166002635-166014786 GCA_021498475.1 Saguinus midas
GAAGTGGTCTGACACATGCATATTGAACAGACAAGCATGTAACATAAAAAACATTTTACTTTGGGGTGGAGACAACATTAAAATGTGCTACAATTAGATCCTATAAGTCAGAAAGCTTTTCTCAGGACACAAAAGCACACCAGTACATAATCTTTATAAACTGGCCAGAACTGTTCCATGGTCAGTGGTATTCTTATCTGGAGAAAGTTACTGAAATCCATCCCTTGTCCACCCAAAGTTGTAGTTATGGCTGGTGGGAGAGTGACCGAGAGTCAGTTAGTCAGCACATGGCAGAGTTAGAAATTGTTTTGATATTGCTTATCTCAAGGCTTGTTTAGCTGTTACACATAAAGGAGAAACCTCATGGTAGTTAGAATATAGTTTACTTTTTAAGTGTAGGAGTGTGTGACTTAATCTTTGCCTCCAATGGCCTTACGTCCTATTTATAATTTGGTATCTTATTGACAAAAAAAGTCTGTTCTGTCAATCTTATGATCTCCATTTTAACATTAATGCTGGTCTTTGGTTGTTGTGACTAAACCACAAAAGGGAGATGCTATAGCAAGATGTGTTAGACTTCCTATCCTACTGATATAGAAGGAAGTCCTGGGAAGGGAAGGGCGTGGTCCCCCTAAATTATATGGAAGGTGGGGAAGGAAAGTGCTGGGTAGTAGAGGGTGTGGTCCCTGGCTACCATTCTACTTCCTGGCCTGTGCTCACAGTCCTAGGAGAAGACAGGCATTTTTGTTTTCCTGCCTAAAAGTTGCATTTCCCAAGACCACTCTGGCCTGCTGCACACCCATCCTATGCCTATAAAAACCCTGAGACCCTAGCAGGCACACACTCATGCAGCTGGATGTCAAGAAGAACACATCAGTTAAAGAAGACAAAAGGGGCTGGATGTCAAGTGAGTGTCGAGGGGAGGATGCTGGCGGAAGAGCACAGGACAGACACCAGCACACTCACAGGCCATTGAGGAGCAGAATGAGGCAATTTGGCAGTGGTATTTGGAGGAGAGCCCAGGCTGCTGAGTGGCCTGACTCCAGGGTAAACCCTTCCCACTCCATCCCCTTTTGGCTTCCACCATCTATTGAGAGCTATCTCCACTCAATAAAACCTTGCACTCATTCTACAAGGTCAGGTGTGATCCAATTCTTTTGGTACACCCAGACAAGAACCCAGGATATAAAAACTTCATCCTTGTTACCAGGTAGAGGGTCTAATTGAGCAGGTTAACACAAGCTGCCTATAGATGGCAAAACTAAAAGAGCACACAGTAGCAAACACCCACTGGGGCTTGAGGAGCTGTAAGCATCCACCCCAGACAATGCTGTGGGGTCGGAGCCACAGCCTGCCCATCTGTATGCTCCCCGAGAGGTTTGAGCATCTGGGCACTGAAGAAGCAAGCCAGTCCCCCTGTTGTGTGTCCTGTGATGGGGACAAGGGAAACTTTCCCATTTCACTATTACAGCTGGGAAATAAGTTTTTAAGTTCTTTTTCTCCTGGGGTTCTCTTGGCTAAAGCAGGGGGTCTTTTCAGTCTGTGACATGCTTAGAATTTTATTTTTTAATATACATTTGCCATTTTGTTGGTGAAGATATGCCAAAGGCACTATTGATGGCCAAGCTGCCATATAGATGCCAGGGTGGTGTGTCTACCTTCCCTGGACCCATCACATCCCTCAGTGGAACTCCTGCAGTTAGCGGATTTCAAATCAAAAGACTTAGAGCTGATTTCTGTGTTCTAGTCTAGAGGATAATGAAGTTGGGCAGACACACATTAATATTTAGAACACTTTTAAGTAAAACAAAAGCCAAAAAAGAAAGTTGACAAAACTGATGTGTTTATCAATTCTATGTGTTGAGCCATCAGATGTTTAGACATCTATGGGCAAGTCTGATTATTTGAAGGGTCTGAAATAATTTTACCTTTCCATACCAGGTCTTGCAGTCTCATCCACCTAACCCCTTCCATGATGATCCATGGGCTCAGAAGGAGGGTGCTATATGCATAATCTATATATTGTTATATGTCTATATATATAACTGTTGTAATATACAGCTTTATTTTATAACTTACATTGTATAGCTTTAGCCACAGTACATTGACAATATAAATCAGATTAGCCTAGTGGAACTGAAGAGTTCTGAAATTTTGGAGCTTTTAGGTAGAGAGAGAAAGGTAATCTCTGTTGTTTTTGTAAGTTATAAATAGTTAAAAAATAATGTTTACTGATTCTAGAAAACAAAAGGTAAAGTATTAGCAATGTTTATTTGATTTGAGGACATATGTCAAAGATGTTAAAAAGCTCAAGACATTTGCTCAAAATGGAATCACAGGTGGTTATAAAATAACAGTTATTCACTTAAGCAAGAATAATAATTAGAAGACCTCAAATGCAATACAGAAAATGATATGGATGTAAAAACCTTTATGGATGTAAACATCTTAATTCTTTTAAATCTCACTTTTCCTAAACAATCAAAAATCTAATAAAGACACAAGAGGAATTACCTTGATAAGTCAGAAAATCTTGTTTCTTAAGCTTGTTACCAAAAAGGCAAATAAAAACCTTCTGCAGTGTGACTGCTTTTCCTCATAGAAAAGACTTAGATAATCTGAAGTCAAATCTGATGAAAAACATACTTGAAAATAGACACAGGAAGATTGTATTCAAGTTTATGAGTATAGCAGAGGAATACATGACTCTTAGTAACTGCATGGAAAATTTCCTGATTACAAAGAAAAATTTAGAAATATCCAGAGAAGCCAAAGTACATAATCAAGTTACAGAGGGGAAACCATTGCTCTTCTAGATCTTCAAGATACAAATTGCAGCATCAGCCACAACAACAATGAAAACTGGAAGAAAAATGTTTCAGGAGCTGACAGAAATGCTGAAGAACACAGTTATCATCTCAGGCCTCAAGGGGAGAAAAAGCTGAAAGCAGTGACACACAACAAAAGTGGAACTTGTGAGATATGAATCTGAGAAGTTTTTCAAAAGAAACAGGTTATAGAATTAAGAATCAAAATCTCTTGGAATTCCATTAAGAGGAAATCAATACATTAAGAAAATATAGTTTTAACTTAGGGGACTATTCTTAGAAAAACTATGTAAAGAATTTCCTTTTAATTACAACCAATGTAAGCATATGCAAAACTCCTTTCATTAGTATTATGTTTTGTTGGTGAATCTTTTCATGAATTACAAAGATTGTCTATGACATGATTGAACTTACTCTTTTGTCCTAGACTTTCTTCGTTTCTAAATAACCAGTCATTTTAATTTAGGACAGAAACTCACCAGATGAATTTTTTGCCTCATACAAAATTATTATCTTTTCTTTATAAGCTTTTTTACCAAAATATATTTTCCTTTTGGTGAAAAAGATAGAAGGTTATGTAAAGATTGTTTATCAAAGAAAGTAGAAAGGAACCAGTGAGTACAAGACAGTGATGTGAAGAAAGGAACCAGGGCACCTTCCTTTGATCCCAGGAACCATTATGGAAGGGATTAGGCATATGAGACTGCAAGAGCTGGTTTTGAGAGTGAAAATTACTTCACACCCTCCAAATCAAAGACAGACCCACAGATGTCTAAACATCTGATAGCTCAACACATGGAATTTATAAACAAGTCATTTTGTCACCTTTCTTTTTTGGCTTCTGGTTTTGGCTCTTATTTTACTTAAAAGGGTTCTAAACAGTAATGTGTGCCTGGCCAACTCCATTCTTATCTAGACTCGAACACTGAAATTGGCTCTAAGTCTTTGGGAGTCCCTTGGCTATAGGAGTTCTTCATATCACTGTCTTGTAACTAATGGTTCCTTTCTACGTTCTTTTATAAATAACCTTTAAGTAAACTTCTACTTTAAAAATATTTTTTTCTTAATTAGAATGCAACTGGCCAAATGTCATCCATCTTGAAAGTTGCAGAACAGAAGATGGCGTGGTAGGAACAACTCAGGATTGCAGCTCTCAGTGAAGGCACAGAGGGTGCATCCTAGCTGAATTTTCAGACAGACCTTTGTTGCCCACAGAATGGGAAATTCCCAGGTGCAGGAGAGACGCGGGACACCAGTGCAGCCCTTTTGGCTTGCATGGCCATTTTGGCCAGCGCCGTGGTGCAGCGGCAGCCTGCACAAAGCTCATTGGTCTGGGTGCCCTGTTAAACCAGCAGTCTGAGATTTGGGAGGGCAGATTAACATATTCATCTGATTCAGCAGGACTTGGACAGTGAGCCAGACCGGGAGATTCCTGGGAAGAGTGATTTGAGCCGGTGCAGTGGGCTACAGCACGGGAAATCACGCAGATCCTGGTGCCCTGTCAGCAGGCGACTGAGGCACCTGTGAGAGAGTCAACCATTCAACTTTAAAAGCAAAAGAGAGAGAGAGAAGGGACTCTGAGGCAGGGAGCTGGGTGATCAGGCTCGGTGGGTCCAACCCCCACAGGGACAAAAAAAACAGCGATTTGAAATGCTTGGGGTTGAGAGTTTTACTGCGGGCTCAGCTGAATCCAGGATGGGTGCAACTCGCTGGAGGAGGGGCATCTGCCACTACAGATGCATACCGCCCCTACTGAGGTACACACCCATTGCAGAAGCAGCCTGCCATTGCTGAGGCAACCCACCATAACAGACAGTCCACCAACAGGGTTGAGCCCAACACAGTAGGGCGGAGCCCTGTGGCAGCAGAACGGAGCCTTGGCAGGCAAAAAGTGACTAGACTGCCTCCTAGCTGGGCAGGACAGTGCAATGGATACTCATAAAGAAAGCCCCAACTCCCTGAGACAGAGCATCTGAGGGGAAAAAAGGGCGTTTTATAAGTTCTGCTGCAGCAGACCTAAACACACCCACCCAACAATCCTGAATGAACAACAGAGCTCACAGTTCAGCACTGGAGCTCCTATAAAGTACAGACCATCTCCTCAAGCAACTCCCTGACCCCTGTATCTCCAAAGAGTCACCTCCAAAAAATACTAATCAGACTGACATTTGGCGGGCATCATTCTGGGACAAATATAGCAGAAGAAGAAACTGGTAGCATCCCCCACTGTTCTGCAGCTGCTACAGGTGTACCCCAGACAAGCAGGGCCTGGAGTGGACCTCAGCACTCATACAACAGAGGGCCTAGACTATTAGAAGGAAAACTAAGTAACAGAAATACTTCATCATCAACAAACTGGGCATCCACTCAGAGACCCAATCGAAAAGTCAGCAACTACTCAGGCAACAGGTGGATAAATCCACAAAGATGGGAAGAAACCAGTGCAAAAAGGAGGAAAACACCCAAAACCAAAACACCTCACCTCCTACAAAGGACCCAAACTCCTCACCAGCAAGGGAACAAAGCTGGACGGAGAATGAGTGTGACAAAATGATGGAATCAGACTTCAGAAGGTGGATAATGAGAAACTTCAATGAGCTAAAAGAACATGTTCTAAATTAATGAAAAGAAACTAAGAACCTTGAAAAAGATCGGAAAAAAGATTCCAGGAAATGATAAAAAGCATGGACAACTTAGAAAGGAATATGAATGAATTGAAGGAGCTGAAAAACACAACATGAGAACTTGGCGAAGCACACACAAGTTTCAACAGCCGAATTGACCAAGCAGAAGAAAGAATATCAGAAGTTGAAGATCAACTCAATGAAGTAAAATGAGAAACCAAGATTAGAGAAAAAAGCACAAAAAGGAATGAACAAAATTTCCAAGAAATGTGGGACTATGTGAAGAGACATAACCTACGTTTGATAGGTGTACTAGAATGTGACAAAGAGAATGAATCTAAGCTGGAAAACACTCTTCAGGATATTATCCAGGAAAATTTCCCCAACCTAGCAAGACAGGTCAATACTCAACTCCAGGAAATACAGAGAACACCACAAAGATACTCCAGAAGAAGAGCAACCCCAAGGCACATCATCATCAGATTCACCAGGGTTGAAATGAAGGAGAAAATACTAAGGGCAGCCAGAGAGAAAGGTCAGGACACCCACAAAGGGAAGCCCATCAGACTCACAGCAGATCTCTCGGCAGAGACCCTACAAGCCAGAAGAGAGTGGGGGCCAATATTCAACATCCTTAAAAAAAAGAACTTTCAACCCAGAATTTCATATCCAGCCAAACTGAGCTTCATAAGTGAAGGAAAAATAAAATCCTTCATGAACAAGCAAGTACTCAGAGATTTTGTCACCACTAGGCCTGCTTTACAAGAGCTCCTGAAAGACACACTACACAAAGAAAGAAACAACCAGTACCAGCCATCCTAAAAGCATACCAAATGCTAAAGAGCATCAACAAAATGAAGAATCTACATGAACCAATGGGAAAAACAGCCAGCTAGCATCAAAATGGCAGTATCAAATTCACACATAACAATATTAACCCTAAATGTAAATGGGCTAAATGCACCAATCAAAAGACACAGACTGGCAAATTGGATAAAAAGCCAAAACCCATCAGTGTGCTGTATCCAGGAAACCCATCTCACATGCAAGGATACACAAAGGCTCAAAATAAAGGGATGGAGGAAGATTTACCAAGCAAATGGAGAGCAAAAAAAAGCAGGAGTTGCAATTCTCATCTCCAGGAAATACAGAGAACACCACAAAGATACTCCAGAAGAAGAGCAACCCCAAGGCACATCATCATCAGATTCACCAGGGTTGAAATGAAGGAGAAAATACTAAGGGCAGCCAGAGAGAAAGGTCAGGACACCCACAAAGGGAAGCCCATCAGACTCACAGCAGATCTCTCGGCAGAGACCCTACAAGCCAGAAGAGAGTGGGGGCCAATATTCAACATCCTTAAAAAAAAGAACTTTCAACCCAGAATTTCATATCCAGCCAAACTGAGCTTCATAAGTGAAGGAAAAATAAAATCCTTCATGAACAAGCAAGTACTCAGAGATTTTGTCACCACTAGGCCTGCTTTACAAGAGCTCCTGAAAGACACACTACACAAAGAAAGAAACAACCAGTACCAGCCATCCTAAAAGCATACCAAATGCTAAAGAGCATCAACAAAATGAAGAATCTACATGAACCAATGGGAAAAACAGCCAGCTAGCATCAAAATGGCAGTATCAAATTCACACATAACAATATTAACCCTAAATGTAAATGGGCTAAATGCACCAATCAAAAGACACAGACTGGCAAATTGGATAGAAAACCAAAACCCATCAGTGTGCTGTATCCAGGAAACCCATCTCACATGCAAGGATACACAAAGGCTCAAAATAAAGGGATGGAGGAAGATTTACCAAGCAAATGGAGAGCAAAAAAAAGCAGGAGTTGCAATTCTCATCTCTGATAAAATAGACTTTAAAGCAACAAAGATCAAAAGAGACAAAGAAGGTCATTACATAATGGTAAAAGGATCGATACAACAAGAAGAGCTAATGATCCTAAATATATATGGACCCAATACAGGAGCACCCAGATATATAAGGCAAGTTCTTAATGACTTACAAAGAGACTTAGACTCCCACACAATAATAGTGGGAGACTTTAACACTCCACTGTCAATATCAGACAGATCAACCAGACAGAAAATTAACAAGGATATCCAGGACTTGAACTCAGACCTGGAACAAGCAAACCTGATAGACATTTACAGAACTCTCCACCCCAAATCCACAGAATATACATTCTTCTCAGCACCACATCACACCTACTCCAAAATTGACCACATAATTGGAAGTAAAGCACTCCTCAGCAAATGCAAAACAACCGAAATCATAACAAACAGTCTCTCAGACCATAGTGCAATCAAGTTAGAACTCAGAATTCAGAAACTAACTCAGAACCACACAGCTTCATGGAAACTGAACAACTGGCTCTTGAATGTTGATTGGATAAACAATGAAATGAAGGCAGAAATAAAGAAATTCTTTGAAACCAACGAGAATGAAGACACAACATACCAGAATCTCTGGGACACATTTAAAATAGTCTGTAGAGGAAAATATATAGCAATAAGTGCCCACATGAGAAGAGTGGAGAGATCCAAAATTGACACCATATCATCAAAATTGAAAGAGCTACAGGAGCAAGATCAAAAAAACTCAAAACCTAGCCAAAGGCAAGAAATAACTAAGATCAGAGCAGAACTGAAGGAGACAGAGAAACAAAAAAATGCTTCAAAAAATCAATAAATCCAAGAGCTCATTTTTCAAAAAGATCAACAAAATAGACCACTAGCCAGACTGATAAAAAAGAAGAGAGGGAACAACCAAATAGATGCAATAAAAAATGATAAAGGGGAAATCACCACAGATTCCACAGAAATTCAAACCATCATCAGAGAATACTACAAACAACTCTATGCACATAAACTAGTAAACCAGGAAGAAATGGATAAATTCCTGGACACCTGTGTCCTCCCAAGCCTAAACCAGGAGGAAGCTGAAACTATGAATAGACCAATAACAAGGTCTGAAGTTGAGGCAGCAATTAAGAGCCTACCACACAAAAAAGCCCAGGTCCAGATGGGTTCACAGCTGAATTCTACCAGACACACAAAGAGCTGGTACCATTCCTTCTGAAACTATTCCAAATAATTCAAAAAGGGGGAACCCTTCCCAAATCATTTTATGAGACCAACATCATCCTGATACCAAAACCCGGCAGAGATTCAACAAGAAAAGAAAACTTCAGGCCAATATCCATGATGAACATAGATGCAAAAATCTTCAATAAAATACTGGCAAACCGATTGCAACAGCACATTAAAAAACTTATCCATCATGATCAAGTAGGATTCATCCCGGGGATGCAAGGCTGGTTCAACATATGCAAGTCTATAAACGTCATTCACCACATTAACAGAACCAAAACCAAAAACCACATGATTATCTCAATTGATGCAGAGAAGGCATTTGACAAAATTCAACAGCCCTTTATGCTAAAAACCCTCAATAAACTTGGTATTGATGGAACATATCTCAAAGTAATAAAAGCTATTTATGACAAACCAACAGCCAATATCATACTTAATGGGCAAAAACTGGAAGCATTCCCTTTGAAATCTGGCACTAGACAAGGATGCCCTCTCTCACCACTCCTATTCAACATAGTACTGGAAGTTCTAGCCAGAGCAATCAGGCAAGAAAAAGAAATAAAGGGTATTCGAATAGGAAAGAAGGAAGTCAAATTGTCTCTATTCACAGACGACATGATAGTATACCTAGAAGACCCCATCACCTCAGCCCAAAAACTCCTGAAACTGATAAGCAACTTCAGCAAAGTCTCAGGATATAAAATCAATGTGCAAAAATCACAAGCATTCCTATACACCAATAACAGACTTAAAGAGAACCAAATCAAGAATGAACTGCCATTCACAATTGCTACAAAGAGAATAAAATACCTAGGAATACAACTTACAAGGAATGTAAGGGACCTCTTCAAGGAAAACTACAAACCACTGCTCAACGAAATAAGAGGACACAAACAGATGGAGAAACATTCCATGTTCATGGTTAGGAAGAATCAATATGGTGAAAATGGCTATACTGCCCAAAGTAATTTACACAATCAATGCTATCCCCATCAAGCTACCATTGAATTTCTTCACAGAACTGGAAAAAACCACCATGAACTTCATATGGAACCAAAAGAGAGCCCACATAGCCAAGTCAATTCTAAGCAAAAAGAACACAGCGGGAGGCATCACACTACCAGACTTCAAACTATACTACAAGGCTACAGTAATCAAAACAGCATGGTACTGGTACCAAAACAGAGATATAGACCAATGGAACAGAACAGAGGCATCAGAGGCAACACAACATATCTACAACCATATAATCTTTGATAAACCAGACAAAAACAAGCAATGGTGTTGGGAAAACTGGTTAGCCATGTGCAGAAAGCAGAAACTGGACCCCTTCCTGACACCTTACACTAAAATTAACTCCAGATGGATTAAAGACTTAAACATAAGACCTGGCACCATAAAAACCCTAGAAGAAAATCTAGGCAAAACCATTCAGGACATAGGAGTAGGCAAGGACTTCATGACCAAAACACCAAAAGCATTGGCAACAAAAGCCAAAATAGACAAATGGGACCTAATCAAACTCCACAGCTTTTGCATGGCAAAAGAAACAGTCACTAGAGTGAATCGGCAACCAACAGAATGGGAAAAAATCTTTGCAGTTTACCCATCTGACAAAGGGCTGATATCCAGAATTTACAAAGAACTCAAACAGATTTACAGGAAAAAAACAAACAAGCCCATTCAAAAATGGGCAAAGGATATGAACAGACACTTTACAAAAGAAGACATACATGAGGCCAACAAACACATGAAAAATGCTCATCATCACTGGTCATTAGAGAGATGCAAATCAAAACCACATTGAGATACCATCTCATGCCAGTTAGAATGGCGATCATTAAAAAATCTGGAGACAACAGATGCTGGAGAGGATGTGGAGAAATAGGAACACTCTTACACTGTTGGTGGGAGTGTAAATTAGTTCAACCATTGTGGAAGACAGTGTGGCGATTCCTCAAGGACCTAGAAATAGAAATTCCATTTGACCCAGCAATCCCATTACTGGGTATATATCCAAAGGACTATAAATCGTTCTACTATAAGGACACATGCACACGAATGTTCATTGCAGCACTGTTTACAATAGCAAAGACCTGGAACCAACCCAAATGCCCATCAATGATAGACTGGACTGGGAAAATGTGGCACATATACACCATGGAATATTATGCAGCAATCAAAAATGATGAGTTTATGTCCTTTGTAAGGACATGGATGAATCTGGAGAACATCATTCTCAGCAAACTGACACAAGAACAGAAAAGGAAATACCACATGTTCTCACTCATAGGCGGGTGAGAAAAATGAGAACACATGGACACAGGGAGGGGGGTACTACACACTGGGGTCTATTGGGGGGAATAGGGGAGGGACAGTGGGGGGGGGCTGGGGAGGGATATCCTGGGGAGAAATGCCAAATGTGGGTTAAGGGGAGGAAGGCAGCAAAACACACTGCCATGTGTGTACCTATGCAACTATCTTGCACGTTCTGCACATGTACCCCAAAACCTAAAATGCAATAAAAATTTAAAAAAAAAGAAAAAGGAAAATGCTGAGGACAGCAGCTAGCAGGTAGAAAGTGTTAAAAAATAGTCCTAAAGGAATAATACTTTTTATTAAAACTTTATGATAGGTATTATCATCTTCTTTCCAAAGCCGAGAATCTGTGGCTCAGGGAGAAAAAGGATCTGCCGAAATTCAGATGACTACTATGGATTAAAACTGATCCTAATCTAGCCTTTCTGCTCTTAGTTGAGCTTCCCTTTTTTTCTTCTTCTTTAGAAATGTTAAATTCCGTGAATTGAGTCTTCAGATTAAGTATATCTTATCGCTTAATTCATGTATACATTATGCAGCCAGTATGATACACAGTTTCTGTGTAATGAGGTACCTTCATCCAGCAAACCTCCATAAACATTTTAGCAAGTGTAAGATCACATACATGCAATACATTATAGACTTCACATCCGGGTTCTGAACCCAGTTTATCAGCGACACTAAAAAACTGTTCTTGGACAAGAGCCCCTCTGAGAGCCTAAAAGGCAGTTAAAAGCCAGTATTATTATAGCTGTATCTTTTACTGTCTGGAAGAAAATGAAGACTGGCTACTGAAGGTCACTCTACAATAGTTTGAGAATAACCTCCACACATCAACAGTCTGACTCTTTTTGCTGCGGCTGCAGGCTTAACAAGCATGGAAGCTCTGGTCTCATTAAAGCATTTATTTTGACTTTACTGTGCCGAGTACTTTGTGAGGGGACTGCAAAAACAGCCTATTCTTAAGATTCTCACAGACTAGTGATAGATATATATTAATATTTATAGAATTGTAATGGAGGATCATTTCTAGGTTATTTGAGATATGGTGGAAATACCAAATTGTTTGATAGTCATTAACCTTACATGTGGAAGTCTATAGGAGTTAAAGGAAATTTCTATTTTTAATTTACATATGTCTCTTTGTTCTTTGTATTTTTTTTTTGAAATGGAGTCTCACTCTGTTGCCCAGGCTGAAATGCAGTGGCATAGACTCTGCTCACTGCAACCTCCACCTCCCAGGTTCAAGTGATTCTCCTGCCTCA
>CM038395.1:166014886-166176147 GCA_021498475.1 Saguinus midas
GAATCTATGAACAATAAAACTATGTAAAATAATAAAATAATAAAAAGTATAACAGTTAGCTTTTACTGAAGTTTTTACAAAACTAAGCAAGATTATACATGTCCTAAGCAAGAATTAATTATCTAGAAGGTGGTACATTGGAATCTTTAGGCTCTGGGAGAAATGAAATTGTTAAGCCTTCAAAGTCATTTTATTACTTTTTAACTTTGATATTGAGTAGAAGTGTGGTCTTTTTATTCTTAAAATGGTCCCTATGTGTTTCCTGACATTTTCCTGAAATAATTGAATATTTCATAATATAAATGCATTTATAAGCTTAATAATCTTATTATCTTATCCTAAACATTAATTTTTTTAAAAAAGATCATTTTGTATATAAAATATGATGATGCTATGCCTGTGAATTCATGACTGTTAAAGACATTGGAAGTTTTGTATGGCATTCCTTTGTTAAAGCTATTATAATTATAGAAGTAATCTTTTTTTTTTTTGTAATAGTGGGAGACTTTATTTTTTAATTTTTTCTTTCTTTTTTATAGAAGTAATCTTTTCTGATATTCTCAGTATCACAGAAAAATATTTCACATATCCCTAATTAAAAACAAATAAATATACAAACACAAAACCATAAACTTTTCAAATTTGCCTTTGCATTCACTTCAATTTAGAATAGAAATACATAATCTGTAGTTCCTGCCAGTTCTGCTTATTGATTGCTGGAAAATTATGTGAAGAAGTTTTCTCATACTAAAATTTCTAAAATTTTCTTCAATATTGAATCAAAACTGCATAGTCTTTTAAATCTCAAATGTTCTCTTTGACTGAATATTAGGTGGATTTTCATGCAAATATCATTTCTCTAGTCATCATTAAAACTCATAAGGCAAAATAATCTGCCTTAAAAAATAAATCTAGGCCAAATGTTAATTTTTACATAAATTCATCAAGATTTCCACCCTGTTGTGAAAAGAGTATCGGTCATCAGGCACTGAAGTCATGCTGCTATCTTTCACAGTAAAATCCATTCATACATTTTGTTTAATTAAATAAATTTGCTATTGCCTCTGTGTTATTTGTGGGCATATTTATAGTCAACATTGTGACTGGATTTATACAACTCCCAGTAAGACAGTAAATCATCCTTTTTTTCACACATATTACAACTTTTAATTATGTCTTTGTGGTTTGAATGTCTTCATTGTTGTGGATAATATTTATAAATTTTATGAAGTACTTATTCTGGAACATCGCTATTGGTTTTTCACTGTACTCCTCTCTAATATGATGTGATTCAATCAATAACTAAATCACACCATTTGATGATACTACATAATGGAAAGCAAACTATGAGTCATTAGATCACTGACTCAGATGTCAAACATTCATCATCATACTTCCATTTCACTGCTTGAGTAAACTATCATACTTGCAGATTGTCTTGTCTATATATAAACAGGTAGATAGATTCACACATTCTACAATAAATAAAATCATATTTCAGTGTTTTAGATTAATTTTATGTTTTATTCAACCAATTTAAAGCCTTTCCTCCAGAGATAAGCATTAAAATTTTCATGGAAAAAAAATTGTAGCCATAAGAACAAACAATACATTTTACATTTAAAACACTGAAACAATGATTTACTTCTGCAAATGTACTCCAAATGGAAAAGATGAATTCTAACCATGCTTACTAAATCATTTTACTTACTAATCATACTTTAATACTAATTCAATTAATGGTTATTGGTAAGTACTTTTTCTAAATCACTAGCAATATTTTGGAAAGAACTCCTAGGAACCACTTTACCAAACAAAAATTAAAAAGGTGATTGTTTTCAAGGCCTTCAATTCTTTTAGAATGCAGATCAACTTTGGTTTCCTGAGCCAGGCCCAGGTGCTCTATGCAGTCTCAAGTTACAGCGTTCTGTGTCAAAGCCACTCCAACTTCAGCCATGGCTAAAACAGGCCAAGGAAGAGCTCAGTCCATGGCTTTAGAGGATGTAGGGCCCAAATCTTGGCAGCTTCCACATGGTGTTGGGCCTGCAAGTGTGCAGAAGGTAAGAAGAGTTGAGGTTTGTGAGCCTCTGCCTAGATTTCAGAGGATGTCTGGAAATATCTGGTGAGGCCCTAATGGAAAACCTCTACTAGGGCAGTGCAGAGGGGAAATGTGGGGTTGGAGCCACCACACAGAGTCCCTACTGGGGCACTGCCTAGTAAAGCTGTGAGAAGAGGGCATCATCCTTCACACCTCAGAATGGTAGATCTACCAACAGTTTGCACGCTGCACCTGAAAAGCCTGAGGCATTTATTGCCAGTCTATGAAAACAGCCACAGAAGTTCTAACCTGCAGAGCCACATAGGCAGAGCTGTGCAAGGCTTTGGGTGCCCACTCCTTGCATCAGCCTTCCTTGGATGTAAGACATGAAGTTAAAGAAGATTATTTTGGAACTGTAAGAGTTAATTACTGCCCTTCTGAGTTTTGGACTTGTAATGCACTCTGTAGTCCTTTTATTTTGGTCCATTTCTCCCTTTTGGAACAGGAACATTTCCCCAATGCCCGTAGACTCCTTGTATCTCAAAAGTAACTAACTTGTTTTGATTTTATAGGCTCATAGGCAGAAGGGGCTTTCCTTGTAATAGGTTAACACTTTGGACTGTGGACTTTTGAGTTAATATTCAAATGAGTTAAGACTTTGGGAACTGTGGGAAAGGCATGATTGTGTTTTAAAATATGAGGACATGAGATTTAGGAGGGGTCAGGGGTGGAATGATGTGGTTGGGTTCTGTGTTTCCACCCAAATCTCCTGTGGAATTATGATCCTCATGTATTGAAGGAGGGACCTAGTGAGAGGTGATTGAATCATGGGGGTAGATTTCCCCAATTTTTTCTCATGATAGTGAGTGGGTTCTCACAAGAGCTGATGTTTAAACATGTGTGACACTTTCCCCTCAACTCTCTCTCTCCTGCCACCATGTGAAGATGTGCTTACTTCCTCTTCATCTCCCCCAATGATTGTAAATTTCCTAAGGCCTCCAGTCATGTTTCCTGTTAAATCTGTGGAACTGTGAGTCAATTAAATCTCTCTTTTTTTAAAATTAACCAGTCTTGGGTAGTTCTTTATGGCAGTGTGAGAATGGACTAATGCATTCTACAAGAAATACAAAAGATTAACTGGACATGGTGACATGCCATCCCATCGACTCTGGAGCTGAGGTGGGAGGATTGCTTGATCCTGGGAGACAGATGTTGCAGTGAGCCATGATTATGCCACTGCATTCCAGCCTGGATAACAAAGGGAGACCTTGTCTCAAAAACAAGGTTAAAAAAAGTTGATTTTAATATTTGGATATCTTTATTTTAATTTATACTAATATATTAAAACTAGAGATTTTTCTCTTCATATAAGAAATATATATCTATTTCAGTATAATCATTATACTATCACTGAAAGTTTTTAATTTTTTTTTTTGAGATGGGGTCTCACTCTCTAAACCAGGCTGGAGTGAAGTGGTGTCATCATAGCTCATTCCTAGGTTCGAGGGATCCTCCTGCCTCAGCCTCCTGAGTAGATAGGACTATAGGCTTGTGACAACCATGCCTGCCTAGTAACATTTTAATTGTGTTATTTTACTTAACATTATAGTATTTGCACTTAGCTATACCATTAAAACTGTATGATTACATAATCTTAGTGATAATAAGATTTTGTCTTATAATTATTTAGTACACATTATTTAAGCTTTTTTCATTGAACATTTGATTTTTTAAAATATATGCTATATTATAGAAGTATAGAATTAGCATTTTTTTGCATTTAGCCTCATATATATCTCTTGTTGTCTATTGTAAATTTCTCAATGTGGAATTGATAAAAAATATTATAGATAATTTTAAGACTTGATATGCATAACTAAACTGGTTTTCTGAAATTTGTGGCAATCTAATCTACTACAAGCAGTATGTGAAAGGATGCATCCCTAATTTTCTTGATTTAGCAGCTTTCAACCATATTAGTAAGAAATGCATGATTCAGTAAATATAGAAATACTTATGTGGCAAACTTCAACTTCATTTAGAAGAGGTACATTTTTTATCTTCATCAAGATGTCAGAAATTCCATGCTATTAAGTTAATTGGTTTTCAATATAGGTAAGGCTTTGAACTTTGGGGATATCTGGTGTTCAACATTCTGCATTTCATAATATCAGCTGAATGTTTAAGATACTCCAAACTTTAGGACAGAATGGATCTATTTTATTCACTATCTAGTTGGGTAGTACTCCACTGATATGAAAATCTTGATGGAATTCAATGTTTTATACTTACATTATGAAATCTAACTATATTTCATAATGTACTAATTGTATTAGTCTGTTCTCACACTGCTGTAAAGATACTAACCAAGACTTGATCTTTTATAAAGGAAAGAGGTCCAACTGACTTGCAGTTCCACATGACTGGAGATGCCTCAGGAAACCCATAATAATCGTAGAAGGCAAATGGGAAGCAAAGATCTTCTTTACATGGTGGCAGGAGAGAGGAGTGGGGAGTGAAGGGGAAAACACCCTTATTAAACCATCAGATCTTGTGAGAATTCACTCACTATTATGAAAACAGTATGGGGGATCCTCCCCCATGATCCAGTCATCTCCTACCAGGTCTCTCCCTAGACACATGGGGATAAAGGAAATTACAGTTCAAGATAAGATTTGGGTGGAGATGCAGCCAAACCATATCAATTACATTCCTTTAAATGAGCCTATTTTCTATGAGGCACCTAGCAGATAAAGAGCTTTCCCATGGTACATTATGTAAAGTATTGGAGCTGGCCCCAGACCATAGAAGACCCACTAGTTCTGGCAATAACCTGTGGTGCACCCATTGGCCAGTCTTTTAGGTCTGCATTCTACCCACAATTATCACTGTTAAGGTAGAGGAGAGATTGGGGAAAGGGTTAGAAAGAGGATGTTAAAGGCCATATAGCTAAATATTTTAACAGTTTTCAAGTATTCTTTCTAACTTACTCAAATTTCATTTAAAATTTACATTTATTTTTAGTTTTATGGATACATAAAAGTTGCACATATTCATGGGGTACCTGTGAATTCTGACACATGCATGCAATGTGCAATGATCAAATCAGGGCAATTGGGATATCTACTGTCTCAACATTTATCATTTCTTTGTGTTGGAAACATTTCAAATCTTCTCTTCTAGCTCTTTTAAAATAAATGCTAAATTATTTTTAACTATAGTCACCCTATTGTTCTATGACATGCTAGAGCTTATTCCCTGTATCTAACTGTATTTTGGTACCCATTAACCAATACCTCTTCATCCTCCCCTTCCCCACTGTGGCTCTCAGCCTCAGCAATCACCATTCTATTCAGCACTTCTGAGGATCAATTTTTAGGTCCCACATATGAGTGAGAATATGCAATATTTGTCTTTCAGTGACTGACTTATTTTACTCCATAAAATGTTCTTCAGACTCATTCCTGGTAACACAAATAATAGGATTCTATTCTTTTTATGGCTGAATGATATTCTACTGTGTCTGTATGCCACATTTGCTTTATCTATTCATCTGTTTATGAATACTTAGGTTGATTTCATATCTTGGTTATTGTGAAGCCAGCTGAAATAAACATGTGAGTGCAGGTACTTCTTTGAGATAGAATGGAAAGCATGATATAAAAATATTTCCTGAATGTGTTTTATATTTTATGTAACAACAGTAAATATATATATGTTTCTACAAATAATTTTTCTTTAAAATAAAATCCTAGAAATGTTAGATCTAAGGTTAGGAATCTAAGAATAGAGGCCTTGTGGATAACCAAGGAGTAGGTGATAGTGCTCCTCAGGCCACACATTTTACAAAAACTTTTTCACATATTCACTGTTTAGGACAGAATCACAGCAAATTATACTGGCAGATTTTTACTTCTGAAATACTCCAAATGGAAAAGATGAATTCTAACCATGCTTACTAAATCATTTTACTTACTAATCATACTTTAATACTAATTCAATTAATGGTTACTGGTAAGTACTTTTTCTAAATCACTAGCAATATTTTGGAAAGAACTCCTAGGAACCACTTTACCAAACAAAAATTAAAAAGGTGATTGTTTTCAAGGCCTTCAATTCTTTTAGAATGCAGATCAACTTTGACAGGACACATCATTCTCTTCACCTGAAAAATAGCTGTCTTAATCATTTCCTTCTGAAGATAAGCGATAAACAATAAATTGTTATTCTACTCAAGCATAGCTTGTTTCCCTTCCTTTCTACTTAAAACATTTTAATATTAACAGGCCAAACTGTAATATAAAAATCAAAAAAGCACAGTGAACACAAAATGATAGTTATAGAAAACACCATCATTATTATTTTGCATTCCTCTCTACATCCTATTATCACATAAACAACACTCTGTAAATTGTTTTAATGCTTGTCTTCCTATACTCCTTTTGGATTCCGTGCCAATTGAAAGGAATTGGCTTTTTGCTGAATTCTCCTAAATTTGAAATCCTCTTAGAATAAAAAAGATTGTTTATGTTGTTTTATGTTTTCAGTATTGAGAATATTTAGTTTTTTGTTCTTTGCCATTTATGTTCTTTGAGTAACTAAGATCCTTAATTGGTTTATGTATAATTTGAGTGCCAAAAAAAATATTTGATTAGATTGAGTATATAAATAAAAGCACAATAAAATTATATTGAATGAAAACATATATATTTAGAGAATATTGTTTAACTTTGTTTTATGTTTTTTAATAATATTTTGTTAAATGTCAAATGTGACATGTATGTAAAAATAGTATGTATTATTTACAGGTGCATGTAAATAAGAAACATCTAATTGATAATAAACATGATACTATTTTATAATTTTTATGAGGTAATAGAATAAAAATAGCTAGTTTGTGACAAAATATAGAGAAAGGAACACTGGTTTCTGAATTTTTATTTGGCTAACAATAGATAACATTATAGGATTACTCAACAATTGAAAATATTGTAATTTAAATAGCTTTGACATTAACAAAGCTTTAAGTAACAAGCAAGTGATAGAGCCAGTTGTTGAAGTGAACAAACAGCATATTTGTTAGATTAAAGTTATATCATAAAACAGCCAAAATGAGAGCAATATAAAATGATATTTTATTATTTTTTTTAAATGTGCATTGGGTCTTAAATTTAATATTTTGTATATTTTATTTTAAATGCCAGAGTGAAAAAATAAATACTGCTATTATTTAAATGGTTTTGCTGAATTTATTTAATTATACATAGATCAATCTTATCTTATTTTTTATTTATTATATTCATATTATTGCTTTTTGTATATATAATAATTTTTCATTTTGTATAAAATTTTGAATGGCATTCATGAACTGATGAAGCATTTCTTTTAAATATAACTTTTGTTTTAGAATTTCTCCTGTACAATTGGACAGCTTACCTACTAACTACACCAAACAAACAAACAAACATAATGAAAATATTAAAGAATTAGTTCAAGTAAGAATGCTCAAACAAAAATAAGAATGAGCTTTGGGAAAAGCATACCAGACCACATTGTATTTTGTGGTTCAGCAACAAAACATCTTGCTGTCTTGAAAGCATTCTGCTGTGGTGGCTTTGACAACTTCATCTTGTAATATCATGGAAATATCCTAGGTTATTTCCATGTTTTTAGGCATCATTTAAATGTGTGCAGCTGTGTTTCTACCTGCCTTCCACCTGTCACACTGTAATTGCTTTAGAACAAAAAGGAAGTAAGGATTCTTAAGAGATGTATTTTTCTACCAGAGATGTGCATAAATTTATTTTAATACCATAGGAATGCTTTCTTACTTTCTGTTCTTGCTATAGAAAACACCATCATTATTATTTTGCATTCCTCTCTACATCCTATTATCACATAAACAACACTCTGTGTTAATTTTTTTTTTTAATTTTTATTGCATTTTAGGTTTTGGGGTACATGTGCAGAACGTGCAAGATAGGTGCATAGGTACACACATGGCAGTGTGTTTTGCTGCCTTCCTCCCCTTAACCCACATTTGGCATTTCTCCCCAGGCTATCCCTCTTCAGCTCCCCACCCATCCCTCCCTATTTTCCCCAGTAGACCCCAGTGTGTAGTACCCCCCTCCCTGTGTCCATGTGTTCTCATTTTTCTCACCCGCCTATGAGTGAGAATATGGGGTATTTCCTTTTCTGTTCTTGTGTCAGTTTGCTAATGCTTGTCTTCCCTATACTCAATGGATTCCTTGACAATTAGGAATTGGCTTTTATGTATGAATTCTGAGTGCCTAAAAAAATATTTGACAGATGTGAGTGGAAAAATGAAAGAGAAAGCACAATAAAGGAAACTTCCATGATTGAATGAAAATCACCTTACATTATCATTTCAAGAGAAATCTCTCATTGTTTAGGACTGTTGTTTTATGTTTTTAATCCCCAACTCATTTATTAAATGTCTAAATGGACATGTATGGTCAAAAGAATAGTTAGATATTCACTGGGAGGCTTTGGGTGTGGGTGTCTTCAAACATCTGAATATATTTCTAGCTTTAAACATGATACTATTTTATAATTTTGTATGATGGTAATGAGAATAAAAATACTGGATGTTTGGTCTAAAATCACAGAGATAATGTAGTTAACACTGGTTTTCTGAAGTTTTATTTGTGCCAGGCAATAGAGTCACTACATTATATGGATTATCTCAACCTCCATATTGATCCTATAATGGAGGTTTAGTTTAGTTTAAATAGTCTTTTGACATTAAGCTATAGGAGCTTTAAGTAACTTAAGCAAGTGATAGAGCCAGGATTTGACTGTGAACAGCCAGAATCCAAAGCCTACATATTTAGATTAGATTGAAATGTTATATAAATAAAAGCTAAGCCTTAAAATGTTGAGAGCAATATAAAATGATGGAAACATTTAGCATATTATCTTTTACTTTGTAAATGTAAAGCATTGGGTCTTAAATTTAATATTTTGTATATTTTAGGGTGTTATGTGACATTTCAAGAGTGAACAGAGTATATAAATACTGTATGTATTATTTAAACAGGTGCATGCAAATAAGAAACATTTAATTGATAAATAAGCAGCCCTCAATCAAGCACATCTGGTACCTACTTAGCTTTCTTTATTTAAAAAGTAAATGCAACATATTCATATTAGCTAGCTTTTTTGTGATAAATATATAGAAAGGAAAAACATTTCTGCTGGTATGAAAGAGTTTTTTTCAAAACTTCTGACTTCGGCTTCTTCCTGTGACAATATAACTTTTAGTAGACCATTTCTCCCTGAGTACAATTAGAAAAGCTAGGTAGGTACATTCAATACAATGCAAACAAACAAACAAACATACATGTTAAAATACTAAAGAATTCAGTTCAAGTTGAAGTGACTCAAACAGCTTTTGACTTATAAGCAATGGAGCTGGAGAACAAGGGAAACCAAAATGAAAGTCCTAAAAAGAACAGACGCTGGTCACCATTTTCTGTGTGGTGGTCTTTCACAATTTATTATGCATTTTTTTCATAAATAGCTGATGTTTTTGACTGCCATAGTAAATGGTATTTTGTTCGATTTTATTTTAAATGCCAGTACTAGAAAAAAAAATTAATTTATATATGTCAATTATATTTTCTATCCCATGGTTTTGCTGAATTTATTTTAATATTTCTCACTAGATGCTTTCTTACTTTCTGTGTTGTTTGCTAAGAAGAAAAGTTTTATTAACCTCCATATTGATCCTATAATGGAGGTTTAGTTTAGTTTAAATAGTCTTTTGCCATTAAGCTATAGAAGCTTTGAGTAACTTAAGAAAGCGATAGAGCCAGAATTTGAATGTGAACAGCCAGAATCCAAAGCCTACATATTTAGATTAGATTGGAATGTTATATAAATAAAAGCTAAGCCTTAAAATATTGAGAGCAATATAAAATAATGAAAACATTTAGCATATTACTTTTACTTTGTAAATGTAAAGCATTGGGTCTTAAATTTAATATTTTGTATATTTTAGGGTGTTATGTGACATTTCAAGAGTGAACAGAGTATGTAAAATACTGTATGTATTATTTAAACAGGTGCATGTAAATAAGAAACATCTAATTGATAAACAGCCCTCAATCGAGCACATCTGGTACCTACTTAGGTTTCTTTATTTAAAAGGTAAATGCAGCATATTCATATTAGCTAGCTTTTTGTGACAAATATATAGAAAGGAAAAACATTTCTGCTGGTATGAAAGAGGTTTTTTCAAAACCTTTGGCTACTTCCTGTGACAATATAACTTTTAGTAGACCATGTTTTTCTGAGTACAATTAGAAAAGCTAGGTAGGTACATTCAACACAATGCAAACAAACAAACATGTTAAAATATTAAAGAATTCAGTTCAAGTTGAAGTGACTCAAACAGCTTTTGACTTATAAGCAGTGGAGCTGGAGAACAAGGGAAGCCAAAATGAAAGTCCTAAAAAGAACAGACGCTGGTCACCATGTTCTGTGTGGTGGTCTTTCACAAATTATTATGCATTTTTTCATAAATAGCTGATGTTTTTGACTGCCATAGTAAATGGTATTTTGTTCGATTTTATTTTAAATGCCAGTACTAGAAAAAAAAATTAATTTATATATGTCAATTATATTTTCTATCCCATGGTTTTGCTGAATTTATTTTAATATTTCTCACTAGATGCTTTCTTACTTTCTGTGTTCTTTGCTAAGAAGAAAAGTTTTATTTCTTACATTATAATCAGCATGCCTTTATTTATTTTGCATTTTATATTTTATATTTTGTTTGTCTTATTATGCTTTAAGTAATGGGATACATGTGCAGAACAACCAGGTTTGTTACATAGGTATACATGTGCCATGGTAGTTTGCTGCATCTATCAACCTATCTCTACATTAGGGATTTCTCCTAGTGCTATTCCTCTCCTTGCTCTCCATCCCCAGACAGGCCCCAGTGTGTGATGTTTCCCTCCTTGTGTCCATGTGTTCTCATTGTTCAACTTCCACTTACGAGTCAGAACATGTGGTGTTTGGTTTTTTGTTCCTGTGTTAGTTTGCTGAGAATGGTGGTTTCCAGCTTCATCCACATCCCCGAAAAAGACACGAACTCATCCTTTTTTATGGATGAGTATATTTTCCATGGTATAAACTACTAAAAATTACAAATTTTCCATGGTATAAACCACTAAAAATTGTTACCAAGTTTCAAAATCCTCAGGCATGACTGAAGCTAAGCCACTGTTAATTCTTCTCTTTCACTGTTGCAAAGCAATTCCCTCAGATAAGGCAATTAGAGCATTTTGGAAAAAGGAGGATACAATTCCATCAAATAAGAAAGGAAAAACTGATTCTTGTATTACTAATTCCTCAGGGAAAGATTGCTGGATGTTGAGAGTGTGTGCTTTGTTTCAAAAGACTGGAAATCAGCGTTTTTCAAGATCGACTTGCAGGGCCAAACCCCAATTCCCAATTTTCTAATTCAGCTTGTCTAGCAATACATCTTGTGCTTCTTTTGGGGATGTAGAGACAATCAGAACAGAAGTTTAGCATCTTACTAAGGTGACAGTAAAAACTGTTAATAAGCAAATAACAACAATCATGTAATTATAAGGATATTGCTACAGTTAACCTTCTATATTTTCAGGGAATTTCTGATACTGTTAATATTGAGAATTAGTATTAAACATATTTAAAAGGCCAGGGGTTCTTTAATGACAAGATTTTAAAGATTCTGTTTTTAAATTGATAAATTTCCCATTTACTTACACATATGCTCTTTTTCTTGATAATATGTACATATGTTGACACTTAAATATCCTGGAAATCTCTAACCAGAATTATAAAATATTTTTCTTTATTGTAAAATAAGATACTCAGAATTCTATTAAATGTGCTTAATAATGTTTATATATAATAATTTTGTCATTATTCAAAATTTTGAATGGCATTTATTTTCATGAACTGATGAAGCATTTCTCTTTTAAATATAACATATTATTTTTGTTTTAGAATTCTATAGTGTCCTGAACTTTTGGACATTTTACCTACTAAACTACACCAAAAGTCAGCAAATCAGAAGCTTCCATACATAATGGAGAAGGGAATATTTAAAAAGTAAGAATGCTGACCACAATCCCCAAAAGATGCAAATAAGAATTCCATACTGACAGTTTTCTGGGAAGAGCATATCAGACCACATTATATTTTGTGGTTCAGCAACATGTAAAACATCACTTGCTGTCTTGAAAGCATTCCTCTGGGAATAGCAGCAATGGCTTGTTGACAACCTCATCTTGTAATATCATGGAAATATCCTAGGTTATTTCCGAATGTTTATAGGCATCATTTAAAGGCGTGCAGCTGTGTTTCTACCTGTGCTTTCCACCTGTCATACTGTAATTGCTTTAGATTAACACTCTCTAAAAGGAAGTAAGGATTCTTAAGAGATGTATTTGGCCCTAAATTAACAGAGATGTGCATAAACCCACTCATTTTCCCATTAAGAAGAAAGCCATAAAGGAATGCTCCTCTGCTCTTGGCAGATAGTGAAAGAAACTCATGAGTTACTCCCAAGCTGCCTTGCCATAATCCTATAGAAAAAATGCTGATCTAGTTCTTAAATTTACAGCACTTAAATTATGATACCTGTTAAGTAAAGGCCAACGTTATCATCAGGGAAAGATGGGTTAACTGTGTTATCCATTATGTAACAAAACACCAAAGGTGATATATTGCATTTAGAATTTCCAATGAATCAACAAAGATTTAAGATTTAGGTCCCATCTCCCAAAATTATCCAGTAAACTCATTAAGTCTTTTGAGGAATGGTTAAAGTATAGGCAGAAAAGCAGACTGGCAATAATTATAGCTTTATACATATACTTAATTGGCAGGTGACAATTCCACCACTGAATCACCCAGGCACTAGTACATATACTTAATTAGAATGAAACTCTTTTTTTATTATTATTATTTTTGAGACGGAGTTTTGCTCTTGTTACCCAGGCTGGAGTGCAATGGTGCAATCTCGGCTCACCACAACCTTCGCCTCCTGGGTTCAGGCAATTCTCCTGCCTCAGGCTCCTGAGTAGCTGGGATTATAGGCATGCACCACCATGCCCAGCTAATTTTTGTATTTTTAGCAGAGACAGGGTTTCACCATTTTGACCAGGATGGTCTCGATCTTTTGACCTCATGATCTACCTGCCTCAGCCTCCCAAAGTGCTGGGATTACAGGCTTGAGCCACCGCACCTGGCCCGAAACTCTTATATCATGCATCATAATGTAGCATGATTTAAGAGTTTCATTAAATGCATTTAGGTTTTCATCTTAAATGTGAACATAACTAAATGTTATGATTTAAGGTGATAATTAAAATAGATATAAAGACAAAAAGAAGTTAGGCCAGATTCATGAGGAGAACGTTCTCCTTACTGCTACTTCAGTTCCTAAGTAGGAAAAACACCCTTTTGTAACTACATATTGTGCATGTATTGCAGTTGAAATCTGTCAGAACATTTCCAGTGCAAAACAGGTTACCTAACTATCTCTGTAAACATATTAGGTTTTATTTTCCATTTTGTGGTATTTACATTCTGGAAGTAAGCCTAGAACCCAGGTGAGAACCAGCCATTATTAAATTATTATTCTACACCAGATACATCCTTTCTTTTCATTGCTCATTTCTTCACCCTCTGTAGATCTTGAAATTATCTCTCCTTCCACTAAACAAATAGTACTATTTCCCAAAGCTCACTGAGTGACTTTGGTTAGTCTCTTTATCCACTTGGAAATTTCACATGCTAAATTCAATCCCTACATTTATGGGAATGATTTATATGCATTCTGCTATGATATGTTTAACAATTGATATCCTCTATCAGTCAAGCTCATTAAAATTTCTGACATAAAAGCTGCTCTGTCAAGCTTCTCCATTTTCATTAATGGTACTGTGATTCTTTTAGTTTTGATAGTTTGAGGAGGCCCTACTTGTAATCATAGATTAATTAAATAAATCACGTATTTTTAAATATACACTACTCACATGCCATTTTGGCTCATTAAAAGGAGTAGAATAGAATTCATTGAAGAATGAGGGCAAAGAAAACTCAATCCTAATAAGATCTCTGTAGAAGTTAGGCTCTGTAAATCTTACATTTAAAAGGTTTAAATCAGTGCGTTGGGAATAAGGAATCACAGATTGAGACCAGAGAATCAAGGAGGCTTTTTAGAGAACACACCATTTGATGAAAATTAAGGTAGCCAGGGAAAGAAAATATTTCAGGAAGAGTGGAGTTTCAGGCTAACAGAAAATTTAAAGCATCAGGAATATACTAGCTGGAACAAGGGGCCATTGATAGCATTAAGAAGGCAAGATGAGAAAGAAATAATAAGTAGGCTGAAGACAGTCTCAATTTCCAAGTAGTTGACATAGGAGTTAAGAAAGAAAAATGAACTATAATATCTTTTATAATCATATCTCCAGCAGTTGTCGGGTTGAATTGTTCTCCACAAAGATGTTGAGTCCTGATCCCCAGTTCCTGTAAATGTAATCTTTTTGGAAAGTTTCTGTCTTAGTTCTGGCTGGGTGTCATAGTATCATGACTGGTTATCATATTAGGCTAGACAACAGAAATTTATTTCTCACAGTTCTGGAATCCTCCTTATGTGGCAGAAGGAGTGAGGTCTCTGTTATAAGGGCATTAATCTCATTTATGAAGGCTCCTCCTCATGACTTAATTGTCTCCCAAAGGCCCTACTTCAAAATACCACATCCATCGATTTTGAGAATAACAATGTCTTTGTTAAATTAAGATGAAGTCTTTAGTGTGGGCCCTAATCCAATGTGACTGGTATTTTTATACAAAGATAAAATTTCTATATAGAATGCATGTAACAGGAAAGATGGTGTGCACAAAGAAAACGTCTTCTGTAAAGATTCTCTCTCCATGTATTGCAGTTGAAATCTGTCAGAACATTTCCAGTGCAAAACATGTTACCTAACTACCTCTGTAAATATATTAGGTTTTATTTTCCATTTTGTGGTATTTATATTCTGGAAGTTGGCCTAGAACCCAGGTGAGAACCAGCCATTATTAAATCAATATTCTATACCAGATACATCCTTTCTTTTCATTGCTCATTTCTTCACCTCTGTAGTTCTGAAATTATCTCCTTCCACTAAACAAAGAGTAGTATTTCCCAAAGCTCATCGAGTGTCTTTGGTTACTCTTTTATCCACTTGGAAATTTCATGGTAAATTCAATCCCTACATTTATGGGAATAATTTATGCATTCTGCTATGATATATTTAACAAGTGATATCCTCTATCAGTCAAGCTTTATTAAAATTTCTGACATAGAAGCTGCTCTGTCAAGGTTCTCCATTTTCATTAATGGTACTGTGATTCTTTTAGTTTTGATAGTTTGAGGAGGCCCTATTTATAAACATAGATTAATTAAATAAATCACGTATTTTTAAATATACACTATTCACATGCCATTTTGGCTTATTAAAAGGAGTAGAATAATTCAATGAAGAATGAGGGAAGAAAACTCAATCCTAATAAGATCTCTGTAGAAGTTAGTCTCTGTAAATTTTACATTTAAAAGGTCTAAATCAGTGCTGGGAATAAGGAATCACAGATTGAGACCAGAGAAGCAAGGGAGGCTTTTTAGAGAACACACCATTTGATTTGGGGTTATGAAAATTAACTAAAATGTTAATAGCCAGGGGAAAATTGGGAAAATATTTCAGGTAAAGGGTGGAGTTTCAGCCTAACCCATAAAATTCAAAGCATCAGGAATATACTAGCTGGAACAAGGGGCCATTGATAGGCATTAATTAACAGAAGACAAGATAGAAAGAAATATTGGAAGTAGGCTGAAGACAGTCCCAATTATTTCCTAAGTAGTTGACTTTATGAAATAATAATAGGGAGTTAAGGAAAAGAAGGATGTACTATAACATCTTTTATAATCATATCTCTGGCAGTTGTCATGGGTTGAATTGTGTTCTCCACAAAGATGTTGAAGTCCTGATCCCCAGTTCCTGTAAATGTAATTTTTTTTGGAAGTAGTTTCTGTCTTAGTTCTGGCTGGGTGTCATAGAATCATGGCTGATTATCACATATTGGGCCACTTGAGACAACAGAAATTTATTTCTCACAGTTCTGGAATCCACAGTCTGAGATCAGGGTGCCAGCATTGTCATGTTCTGGTGAGGGCACAGAATTCTGACTTCTTCCTGTGTCCTTATGTGGCAGAAGGAGTGAGTTAGTTGCTCTCTGGTCTCTGTTATAAGGGCATTAGTCTCATTTATGAAGGCTCCCCACTCATGACTTAATTGTCTCCCAAAGGCCCTACTTCCAAATACCACTCACATTTATCAGGGATTAGATTTCAACATATAGATTTTGAGAGGATATAATATTAAATCCATAACAAATTAAGATGAAGTCATTAGTGTGGGCCCTAATCCAATGTGACTTGTATTTTCATACAAAGATAAAATTTCTATATAGGAATGCATATAACAGGAAAGATGGTGTGAAGACATAAAGAAAACATCTTCTGTAAGCCATAAAACATCTGAGGCTACCAGCACCTAGGATTGTTGCACAGAACAGATTCTCTCTCACAAACCTGAGAAGGATCCAGGGAAGTCAGTACTTCTAGATTTCAGAACTTTTACACAATAAATTTATGTTGTTTGAGCTCCCAACTTGTGATACTTTGTTTTGACATCCCCAGGAAACTAACACAGACATCATGTAGATCATAGATGTAAGGGTCTGAAACTAGAGGCAGAAAAAGCAGGTAAGTATAGTCATGCATCAATTAACTATGCAGATATATTCTAAAGAATGCATTTGTAGGTGATTGTGTCATTGTAAGAATATCATAGAGGATACTTACACAAACTTAGTCTACTACACACCTAGGATATATTATATAGCCTATTGCTCCTAGGCTACAAAACTGTATAGGATGTTACTGTACTGAATACTGTAGGCAATTGTAACACAATGGTAAATATTTCTGTATCTGTACGTATCTAAACATGGTAAAGGTGCAGTAAAAAGACAGTATTTTAATCTTATAGAATGACCTATGTATGTGCAATATTCTGTCATTGACTGAAACATTATGCAGGGAATAATGTTTGACTAAAACAGTTATGCAGGCCATGACTACAATTATAATACAATCCTCAACGATGATTCAACTTACAATTTTATGGTGGTGCTAAAGTGATACATATTCAGTAGAAACCTTATTTTGAGTTTTGAAGTTTTTGTCTTTTCCCAGGCTAAGGATGGTGTTTTGATACTCTCTTGCAATGCTGAGGGGTAGCAGCTGAAGCTGCTGGTCAGGCCACAAGATTACGAGGGTAAACAACCAATATTCTGCAGTGTATTGTATTGCCAGGTGATTTCCCAAATGTAGGCTAATGATAGCATTTTGAGCACGTTTAGGGTAGGCTAGTCTAGACTATGAAGTTCAGTAAGTTTGGTATGTTAAATGCATTTTCAACTTTTATTATTTTCATGATGATTTAATCCTGTCATAAATTCAGGTGCATTTGTAGTCTGGGAATAAGTGATGATATCACAAGATGTAGGAATGGAAAAGGTGGTCTATATATGAGAAGCATTTTTATTTATTTATTTAACTTTTATTTTAAGATCAGGGTACAAGTGTAGGTTTCTTACATAAGTAAACTTGTGTCATGGGGATTTGTTGTACAGATTATTTAACCATTCAGGCTAGTACCCATTAGTTATTTTCCCCGATCATCTCCCTCCTCCCACCCTCCAACTTCCAAAAGGCCCAGTGTGTGTTTTCCCTTCTATGTGTCTATGTGTTCCCATCATTTTTCCCACACTTATAAGTGAGAACATGAGCTATTTGGTTTTCTGTTCCTGTATTAGTTTTCAAAGGATAATGGCCTCCAGCTCCAACTGTGTCACTGCAAAGGATATGCTCTTGTTCTTTTTGTGGCTGCATAGTATTCTATGGCATATATGGATCAAACTAGAAAGCTAAAAGCCAATTTTGTGTTTTCTTTTCTTACTTCCTCCACAATTAATTTATCAATAGTCTTTTCTTTTGAAGTTTGTACAAAACTCTATTTTATTTCTAAGGATGCATTTTGTTTCTATTAAAATTGTTTTCATAGAAAGCCAAGGAAGAACTGCAAGCAAATCTTTCATTTTATAAAGCAAAATTCAGTGTTAACATGTATGTGTAGTACATTTTATTTTCTTAATGTTTTGTATTATCATACTTTAAGTTCTGGGTTACATATGAAGAACATACAGGTTTGTTACATAGGTATACATGTATCATGGTGGTTTGCTTCATTATCACCCATCATCTACATTAGGTATTTCTCAATGCTATTTATCCAGTATCCTCATCCACTCCTATTTCTATAGCAACATAGGCCCTGGTGATGTTTCTCCTGTATTCATGTGTTCTCATTTCAACACCACTTATGAGGAGAACATGGTGTCTGGTTTTCTGTTCTTGTGTCAGTTTGCTGAGAATGATGGTTTCCAACATCCATGTCCCTGGAACTCATCCTTTTTATGGCTGCATAGTATTCCTGTATGTGTGTCTATTCATCCAGTCTGTCATTGATGGACATTTGGTTCAAAATTGTGAACAGTGCTGCAATAAACATAATGTTCATGTCTTTATCATAGAATGATTTATAATCCTTTGAATATACTTGGTAATGGGATTACTGGGTCAAATGGTATTCTAGTCTGATCCTATTGAAGACACACCAATGGAATTAACTCACCAGCAGTGTAAAAGATTCCTATTTTTACATTTCCAGCATCTGTTACCTGATTTTTAATAATTGCCATTCTATGGTGTGAGATGGTATCTCAATGTGATTTTCATTGCATCTAATGACCAGTGATGAACTTTTATAAGTTTATTGGCTCATAAATGTCTTTTTAGAAGTATCTGTTATATCCAACACCACTTTTTTGATTGCTTTTTTTTTTATAAATTTGAAGTTCTTTGTAGATTCTTGATTAAACCATAAAAATGGAAGAAAATTACATCTACAGCTTTCTTGAAAATTCAAGACAAGTGAATAAGATCTGTTTAGCAAAACAGAAACAGATCATAATTCTGCCACTAGAACTACTAGTTTTATACATTAATGAGTACTTTTCCTGACTTGTTAAATCAATTCTTACATAAACCTACAGCTTATAAATCATTTTTAAAGAAGTATCTAAAACCTACAAAAAAATAAAACCATGGATTTCAGGAAATTTTTCTGCATATGCTTAGCACAGATACCTTCCACAATATAAACATGAAAATTTTTCTCAATTTCTTTTATGATAAGTGTTTAGCTATAAAAAAAGGTAATTATTTTTAAAAAAGTCTGAAGTGAAAATCACATCAGACCAGACTTGGCTATAACAATTTAGAATTATTAGTTGGAATTTTAAATTACTATATATTCTAGTTGGAATAGAAGTGAAAAACATGAGAACAGCTGCATATATAATCAAAGAGATAAAAACACAATAAAATTAAAAGAATATGTTGAGAGAGGCAAGATGGCGTCAGAGGTGACTCAGGATTGCAGCTCTCGGTGAAGGCGCAGAGGGTGAGTCCTAGCCGCATCCTCGGATGTTCCTTTTATGCCCACAGGCGTTGAAAGTCCCAGGTGTGGGAGAGACACCAAACGCTAGCAGCCAGCTGGCCAGCCGGCTCCCGCCGCCGTCTGGGTGCCCTGTTAAACCCGGCAATCTGAGATTTGGAAGGGCAGATTGGCATGTCCATCTGATTGAGCGGGACTTGGACAATGAGCCAGACCAGGAGTTTCCTGGGAAGCGTGATCTGAGCCGGGGTAGTGGGCAGCGGCACGGGAGATCGCCCGGATCCCAGTGCCCTATCGGCAGGCTCCTGGGGCGCCAGTGAGAGAGTCGACCTTTCAGCTTGGGGAGAGGAAGAGAGAGAGAGACGGACTCTGAGGCAGGGAGCTGGGTGATCGGGCTCGGCGGGTCCCACGCTCACAGGACAAGCAGGGCGGCGACTGGGCGCTTGGGGCTGAGAGTTTTGTTGCGGCATCTGGGGCCGGTGCAGCCCGGTCAGGGAGGGCGTCCACCATTGATGACGAAGTGCACCCCACTTAAGTACCGCCCAGGACTGCCTGCCGTTGCTGGGGCAACCTGCCATAACAGAGAGACTCCGTGCTCCACAGCAGAAGGGAGCCCAGCAGCAAAGCAGCGGACCCGCGCCCAGGTCAGGCCGGCAGGCAAATAGTGAATAGACTGCCATCTGGTGGGGCAGGACAGTGCAACAGATACTCATAAAAGCCCCAACTCCCTGAGACAGAGCATCTAAGGGTGAAAAAAAAAAAAAAGTGGTGTTTTATGAGTTCTATTGCAGCAGACATAAACAACCTCCCAACAACCCTGAATGAACAACGGAGCTCACAGCTCAGCACTGGAGCTCCTATAAAGCACAGACTGTCTCCTCAAGCAGCTCCTGACCCCTGTATATCAAGGAGTCACCCCAGAAAAGGACTAATCAGACTGACATTTGGCTGGCATCATTCTGGAACAAGGGCAGCAGAAGAAGAAACTGGTATCATCCCTCATTGTTCTGCAGCTGCTGCAGGTATACCCCAGACAAGCAGGGCCTGGGTGGACCTCAGCACTCATACAGCAGAGGATAGATCATTAGAGGAAAACTAAGTAACAGAAATACTTCATCATCAACAATCTCAGTGTCCACACAGAGACCCAATTGAAAAATCAGCCAATACTAAGGCGACAGGCGGATAAATCCATAAAGATGGGAAGAAACCAGCGCAAAAGGAGAAAACAAAACCATGGATGCTCAGGAAATTTTAACCTCTGACATATTTAGCTTGAGCAAACAGTAAACATTATACCTTCCACAATATAAACATGAAACCCATTTTTTCTCAGTTTCTTTTACCTGATAATTGTGTTTAGCTATAAAAAGAATGGTAATTATTTTTAAAAAAGTCTGAAGTGAAAAATCAAGCATCAGAGCCAGACTTAGCTATAACAGAGATTTAGAAATTATTAGACGGAAATTTTAAATTACTATAATTAATATGCTGAGAGTTGGAATAGAAAAAGTGAAAAACATGAAAGAACAGCTGCATATATAATCAAAGAGATAAAAAACACAATAAAGAGTTGAAAAGAATATGTTGGGAGAGATCGAGGCAAGATGGCGTCAGAGAGGTGACTCAGGATTGCAGCTCTCGGTGAAGGCGCAGAGGGTGAGTCCTAGCCGCATCCTCGGATGTTCCTTTTATGCCCACAGGCGTTGAAGGTTTCAGGTGTGGGAGAGACACGCAGCTAGCAACCCGGCTAACGCAGCGGCTCCCCGCCTCTTGCCCTCTTGGCCGCCGCGCCAGCGTCTGGGTGCCCTGTTAAACCGGCAATCTGAGATTTGGAAGGGCAGATTGGCATGTCCATCTGATTGAACGGGACTTGGACAATGAGCCAGACCAGGAGTTTCCTGGGAAGCGTGATCTGAGCCGGGGTAGTGGGCAGCGGCACGGGAGATCGCACGGATCCCAGTGCCCTATCGGCAGGCTCCTGGGGCGCCAGTGAGAGAGTCGACCTTTCAGCTTGGGGAGAGGAAGAGAGAGAGACGGACTCTGAGGCAGGGAGCTGGGTGATCGGGCTCGGCGGGTCCCACGCTCCACGGGACAAGCAGGGCGGCGACTGGAGGCGCTTGGGGCTGAGAGTTTTGTTGCCGGCATCTGGGACGGTGCAGCCCGGTCAGGGAGGGGCGTCCACCATTGATGACGAAGTGCACCCCCACTTAAGTACCGCCCAGGACTGCCTGCCGTTGCTGAGGCAACCTGCCATAACAGAGAGACTCCGTGCTCCACAGCAGAAGGAGCCCAGCAGCAAAGCGCGGACCCGCGCCAGCAGGTCAGAGCGCCGGCAGGCAAATAGTGAATAGACTGCCATCTAGTGGGGCAGGACAGTGCAACAGATACTCATAAAAGCCCCAACTCCCTGAGACAGAGCATCTAAGGGTGAAAAAAAAAAAAGAGTGGTGTTTTATGAGTTCTATTGCAGCAGACATAAACAACCTCCCAACAACCCTGAATGAACAACAGCTCACAGCTCAGCACTGGAGCTCCTATAAAGCACAGACTGTCTCCTCAAGCAGCTCCTGACCCCTGTATATCAAGAGTCACCCCAGAAAAGGACTAATCAGACTGACATTTGGCTGGCATCATTCTGGAACAAGGGCAGCAGAAGAAGAAACTGGTATCATCCCTCATTGTTCTGCAGCTGCTGCAGGTATACCCCAGACAAGCAGGGCCTGGGTGGACCTCAGCACTCATACAGCAGAGAGGATAGATCATTAGAGGAAAACTAAGTAACAGAAATACTTCATCATCAACAATCTCAGTGTCCACACAGAGACCCAATTGAAAAATCAGCCAATACTAAGGCGACAGGCGGATAAATCCATAAAGATGGGAAGAAACCAGCGCAAAAAGGAAAACACCGAAACCAAAACACCTCACCTCCAAAAAAAAAACTCCTCACCAGCAAGGGAACAAAGCTGGACGGAGAATGAATGTGACGAAATGAGGAATCAGACTTCAGAAAGTGGATAATGAGAAACTTCAGTGAGCTAAAGGAACATGTTCTAAACCAGTGCAAAGAAACTAAGAACCTAGAAAAAGATTTGAAAAAGATTCGAGGAATTGATAACGAGAATGGACAACTTAGAGAGGAATATGAATGAATTGAAGGAGCTGAAAAACACAACACGAGAACTTCGAAGCATGCACAAGTTTCAACAGCCGAATTGACCAAGCAGAAGAAAGAATATCAGAAGTTGAAGATCAACTCAATGAAATAAAACAAGAAACCAAGATTAAAGAAAAAGTGCAAAAAGGAATGAACAAAATCTCCAAGAAATGTGGGACTATGTGAAGAGACCCAACCTACGTTTGATAGGTGTACCAGAATGTGATGAAGAGAATGAATCCAAGCTGGAAAACACTCTTCAGGATATTATCCAGGAAAATTTCCCCAACCTAGCAAGACAGGTCAATACTCAACTCCAGGAAATACAGAGAACACCACAAAGATACTCTGCAAGAAGAGCAACCCCAAGGCACATAATCGTCAGATTCACTAGGGTTGAAACGAAGGAGAAAATACTAAGGGCAGCCAGAGAAAGGTCAGGTCACCCACAAAGGAAGCCCATCAGACTCACAGCAGATCTCTCGGCAGAGACTCTACAAGCCAGAAGAGTGGGGCCAATATTCAACATCCTTAAAGAAAAGAGCTTTCAACCCAGAATTTCATATCCAGCCAAACTGAGCTTCATAAGTGAAGGAAAAATAAAATCCTTCACGAACAAGCAAGTACTCAGAGATTTTGTCACCACTAGGCCTGCTTTACAAGAGCTCCTGAAAGAGGCACTACACATAGAAAGAAACAACCAGTTCCAGCCATCCTAAAAGCATACCAAATGCTAAAGACCATCAACAAAATGAAGAATGTACATGAACCAACGGGCAAAACAGCCAGCTAGCATCAAAATGGCAGTATCAAATTCACACATAACAATATTAACCCTGAATGTAAATGGGCTAAATGCACCAATCAAAAGACACAGACTGGCAAATTGGATAAAAACCAAAACCCATCGGTGTGCTGTATCCAGGAAACCCACCTCACATGCAAAGATACACAAAGGCTCAAAATAAAGGGATGGAGGAAGATTTACCAAGCAAATGGAGAGCAAAAAAGCAGGAGTTGCAATTCTCATCTCTGATAAAATAGACTTTAAAGTAACAAAGATCAAAAGGGACAAAGAAGGTCATTACATAATGGTAAAAGGATCGATACAACAAGAAGAGATAACGATTCTAAATATATATGGACCCAATGTAGGAGCACCCAGATATATAAGGCAAGTTCTTAATGACTTACAAAGGACTTAGACTCCCACACAATAATAGTGGGAGACTTTAACACTCCACTGTCAATAGCAGACAGATCAACCAGACAGAAAATTAACAAGGATATCCAGGACTTGAACTCAGACCTGGAACAAGCAAACCTGATAGACATTTACAGAACTCTCCACCCCAAATCCACAGAATATACATTCTTCTCAGCACCACATCACACCTACTCCAAAATTGACCACATAATTGGAAGTAAAGCACTCCTCAGCAAATGCAAAACAACGGAAATCATAACAAACAGTCTCTCAGACCATAGTGCAATCAAGTTGGAACTCAGAATTCAGAAAATAACTCAGAACCGCACAGCTTCATGGAAACTGAACAACTGGCTCTTGAATGTTGATTGGATAAACAATGAAATGAAGGCAGAAATAAAGAAGTTCTTTGAAACCAATGAGAATGAAGACACAACGTACCAGAATCTCTGGGACACATTTAAAACAGTCTGTAGAGGAAAATATATAGCAATAAGTGCCCACATGAGAAGAGTGGAGAGATCCAAAATTGACACCCTATCGTCAAAATTGAAAGAGCTAGAGGAGCAAGATCAAAAAAGCTCAAAACCTAGCCGAAGACAAGAAATAACTAAGATCAGAGCAGAACTGAAGGAGATAGAGACAAGAAAAACCCTTCAAAAATCAATAAATCTAAGAGCTGGTTTTGAAAAGATCAACAAAATAGACAGACCACTAGCCAGACTGATAAAAAGAAGAGAACAACCAAATAGATGCAATAAAAAACGATAAAGGAAATCACCACAGATTCCACAGAAATTCAAACCATCATCAGAGAATACTACAAACAACTCTATGCACATAAACTAGTAAATCAGGAAGAAATGGATAAATTCCTGGACGCCTGTGTCCTCCCAAGCCTAAACCAGGAGGAAGCCGAAACTATGAATAGACCAATAACAAGGTCTGAAGTTGAGGCAGCAATTAAACCTACCACACAAAAAAGCCCAGGTCAGATGGGTTCACAGCTGAATTCTACCAGACACACAAAGAGGATCTGGTACCATTCCTTCTGAAACTATTCCAAATAATCCAAAAGAGGAACCCTTCCCAAATCATTTTATGAGACCAACATCATCCTGATACCAAAACCTGGCAGAGACTCAACAAGAAAAGAAAACTTCAGGCCAATATCCATGATGAACATAGATGCAAAAATCTTCAATAAAATACTGGCAAACCGATTGCAACAGCACATTAAAAACTTATCCATCATGATCAAGTAGGATTCATCCGGGGATGCAAGGCTGGTTCAACATACAAGTCTATAAATGTAATTCACCACATAAACAGAAGCAAAAACAAAAATCACATGATTATCTCAATTGATGCAGAGAAGGCATTTGACAAAATTCAACAGCCCTTTATGCTAAAACCCTCAATAAACTTGGTATTGATGGAACATATCTCAAAGTAATAAAAGCTATTTATGACAAACCAACAGCCAATATCATACTTAATGGGCAAAAACTGGAAGCATTCCCTTTGAAATCCGGCACTGAACAAGGATGCCTCTCTCACCACTTCTATTCAACATAGTACTGGAAGTTCTAGCCAGAGCAATCAGGCAAGAAAAAGAAATAAAGGGTATTCAAATAGGAAGGTGGAAGCCAAATTGTCTCTATTTGCAGACGACATGATAGTATACCTAGAAGACCCCATCACCTCAGCCCAAAAGCTCCTGCAACTGATAAGCAACTTCAGCAAAGTCTCAGGATATAAAATCAATGTTCAAAAATCACAAGCATTCCTATACACCAATAACAGACTTAAAGAGAACCAAATCAAGAATGAACTGCCATTCACAATTGCTACAAAGAAAATAAAATACCTAGGAATACAACTCACTAGGAATGTAAGGGACCTCTTTAAGGAAAACTACAAACAACTGCTCAACGAAATAAGAGGACACAAACAGATGGAGAAACATTCCATGTTCGTGGTTAGGAAGAATCAATATCGTGAAAATGGCTATACTGCCCAAAGTAATTTACACAATCAATGCTATCCCCATCAAACTACCATTGAATTTCTTCACAGAACTGGAAAAAACCACCATGAATTTCATATGGAACCAAAAAGAGCCCGCATAGCCAAGTCAATTCTAAGCAAAAAGAACACAGCGGGAGGCATCACGCTACCAGACTTCAAACTATACTACAAGGCTACAGTAATCAAAACAGCATGGTACTGGTACCAAAACAGAGATATAGACCAATGGAACAGAACAGAGGCATCGGAGGCAACACAACACATCTACAACCATATTATCTTTGATAAACCAGACAAAAACAGGCAATGGGGAAAGGATTCCCTATTTAATAAATGGTGTTGGGAAAACTGGCTAGCCATGTGCAGAAAGCAGAAACTGGACCCCTTCCTGACACCTTACACTAAAATTAACTCCAGATGGATTAAAGACTTAAACGTAAGACCTGACACCATAAAAACCCTAGAAGAAAATCTAGGCAAAACCATTCAGGACATAGGAGTAGGCAAGGACTTCATGAACAAAACACCAAAAGCATTGGCAACAAAAGCCAAAATAGACAAATGGGACCTAATCAAACTCCACAGCTTCTGCACGGCAAAAGAAACAGTCACTAGAGTGAATCGGCAACCATCAGAATGGGAAAAAATCTTTGCAGTTTACACATCTGACAAAGGGTTGATATCCAGAATTTACAAAGAACTCAAACAGATTTACAGGAAAAAAACAAACAAGCCCATTCAAAAATGGGCAAAGGATATGAACAGAAACTTTACAAAAGAAGACATACATGAGGCCAACAAACATATGAAAAAGTGCTCATCGTCATTGGTCATTAGAGATGCAAATCAAAACCACATTGAGATACCATCTCACGCCAGTTAGAATGGCGATCATTAAAAATCTGGAGACAGCAGATGCTGGAGAGGATGTGGAGAAATAGGAACACTCTTACACTGTTGGTGGGAGTGTAAATTAGTTCAACCATTGTGGAAGACAGTGTGGCGATTCCTCAGGGACCTAGAAATAGAAATTCCATTTGACCCAGCAATCCCATTACTGGGTATCTATCAAGGACTATAAATCGTTCTACTATAAGGACACATGCACACGAATGTTCATTGCAGCACTGTTTACAATAGCAAAGACCTGGAACCAACCCAAATGCCCAACGATGATAGACTGGACTGGGAAAATGTGGCACATATACACCATGGAATATTATGCAGCAATCAAAAATGATGAGTTTGTGTCCTTTGTAGGGACATGGATGAATCTGGAGAACATCATTCTCAGCAAACTGACACAAGAACAGAAAAAGAAATACATATACTCACTCATAGGTGGGTGAGAAAAATGAGAACACATGGACACAGAGGCGGTCTACTATACACTGGGGACTGTTGGGGGAATGGGGAGGGACAGCGGGGGGGGCTGGGGGGATAGCCTGGGGATGAATGCCAAGTGTGGGTGAGGGGGAGGAAAGCAGCAAAGCACACTGCCATGTGTGTACCTATGCAACTATCTTGCTCGTTCTGCACATGTACCCCCAAACCTATAATGCAATAAAAATTAAAAAAAAAAAAGAAAGAATATGTTACAATTTTTTTTTGAAAACACACCAAAATGAAGAATTCTATTGATAGACTCATCAGTAGATTGGACATAGCCTACAAAATGTCACTGAACTTAAAATGATTTCAACATAAATTTCTCAAATTGAAAGCAAAGAGAAAAAAGTGATGTAAAAAGAAACAAAATAATAAAATAGAAGAGAACATACAAATACTGTGGAACAATTATAATGGTATAACATAACACACGTATAATTGGAATACCATAGGAGAAGAATAAAAGAAAGAAAAACAATTATTTGAAGTAATAATGACTGAACATTTCTTAAAAATTAATGACAGGTACCAAGTCACAGATCTAGAGGTCATGGGATATATAACAGGATAAATATCAAAACAACAACAACAACCACCACAACAAAACAAAAACCAAAAACTAAAGTTAGCCTTAATATATTCAAACTGCAGAAAGGCAAAGACAAAGAAAAAATATTGAAAGAAGCAAGAGGAAAAAGTTTCCTCATCTACAGAAGAAAGTAATAATCATATTAGACATCTTTTACAAGAAGGAGTAGATTGAACAAGTAAAGAGTAGAGTGACATATTTAGTGTTAAAAGTGAAAAAAAATCAACCTAGAATTCTGCACCTACTGAAATTATTCTTCAGAATAAAAGAAAAATATTATCTCAGACCAACAACCACTGAGGGAATTTGTCACTGGTAAACATGCATTGCCATTAAAAATTTTTAAATAATTTTTTTCAGAGAGAAGGAAATTTATGTAGGTCAGAAACTTTGGTCTATATGAAAAAGAGTGTTAGAGAAAGAATAAAAAATGGTAGCATAATTTTTCTTATTGTGAAATAATCTAAAATATTGATAACAACAATGTATTCAGGGTTTATAGCTTAGGTTTAATTAAAATAAATGAGGCAATGTCATAAAAGAGAAAAGAGATGAATTGAGAATATCCACTATAAGAACCTGCACTGTGCATGAATCAAGAAAACATTATTTGGAAAGGAACTTGGAATAGTTGCAAATATGAGAAGACTTCAAATATTTCATAAAAATGGAATTAAAACATAAAAATAAATTTATTTTTCATTAAATACAAGAATCTTTTGTAAGTGGTGATACCAGCTATTTAGTCCATCTCTAAAGAATTGTGGACCCTGAAACTTAATGATGTCAATGCAGTTTTTAAAAAATATTATTAATTGGAGAGGAATAGGCACCCTTTAAGGATTTGTTGACATTAGGAAAGAAAAATAACTCAGCAGTAGCTATTTCAGGACTGTAGGTTTGATGCCTAATGATTTCCCATGAAAACTCAAGAATTTCCCTATTTTTGATGAAAGGAATGAGCAAGAGCATTGTTGTCATGGAGAAGGGCTCCCTGGTGAAGCTTTCCTGGGCATTTTTCTGCTAAAGCCTTGGCTTTCTCAAAACACTCTCAGAATAAGCATTCTCAAAGTGAGCAGATGTTTTTATTCCTTAGCCCTCCAGAATGTTAACAAACAAAATATCTTGAGCATCTCACAAAACTGTTGCCATGGCCTTTGCTCTTGACCAGTCCACTTTTACCTTAACAGGAACACTTTTTACCTCTTGGTAGCGATTGCTTTGATTTTGTTTTGTCTTCATGATCACACTGATAAAGACATGTTTCATCACCTGTTTCAATTCTTCAAAAAAATTCTTCAGAATATTGATCACACTTGTTTAAAATTTCCAGTGAAAGTTCTGCTTTTGTCTGATGATGATCTGTGCACAACAATTTTGGCACCCATTGAGTGGAAAGTTTGCTCAACTTTAATTTTCCAGTCAGGATTGTTTAAGCTAACCAACTAACATGTACTTATTTACTTATTTGTGCTCTTGCCACTTCCCTTCAATTAAGGCATAAACAAGATCAATGTTTTTCTAAAAAACTGATGTGTATGGTCTGCAACTGCAGGCCTCATCTTCAACATCTTCATCTCATCCCTTCTTCAAATGATTTGTCTATTTGTAGACTGCTGATTTCTTTGGGGCAACAGATAAGTCAAGAGATAATGACTTATCTATTTGTAGACTCTTTAATCTCTTGGCTATGATGAACAGAACTGCTGTCATAAAGGGCATATGAATCTTCTTTGATATATTGTTTTCAATTTCTGTGGATATATACCCAGAAGTGGAATTGATGGATCATATTATAGATTTATTTTTAGTTTTCTGAGTCATGACTATATTATTTTCCATGGCAGCTATACTATTTTATATTCCCACCAATAGTACATAATGGTTTCAATTTCTTCACATACTTACCAACACTTTTTTGTCTTTTTCTTTTTTTATAGTACCCATCCTAATGGGTATGAGGTGATATTTCATTGTGGTTTTGATTTGTATTTCCCAAATGTCCTGATGGAACAATGGATAAAAAAAAAATTGTCATTCACATAAAACAGAATACTTTTCATCCTCAAAAAGGAAGGAAATCTTATCCTGTGCTGTATTATGGATGGAACTTGAAGGCATTATGCTAAGTAAAATAAGCTAGCCACAAAAAGACAAATACAGTTATCTTAGATCCTGTAAATAAAACTATGGAGAAAATAAGACAATCCGCAGCTTATGTTATGAGGAACAAAACAACAAACAAGACATTAAAAATGCCAAATGGTTGGTTATAAAGGCTGTGCAATTAAATAAAAATGGGTTATGTGCTGAAAACAGCTGAGTACAACCATAAACTGAGTTATCAGAGATTATCTCTCTGGGGAAGTATGTGGTGAACATCTTTAATTGCCAACCTAACAGTAAATCTCCTGGCACATCTTTCCTAAAAGAGTACTGACTATACTCATCTATTCACCCTGGATATGATGCTTGAATTCTCTAGTTTGCTGAAATAAAATCTGGACAAGCAAGTAGAGGATGAGCTGAGAAACTTAATGAGTACCTTGATATCATAAGGCTATGTAATTGACTAGCATTGTAATAGTCTTTTTCCCAGAATTCTTATAAGTGAAATAATTAAACCCATAAAAATTACTCAAGTGCATCTTTCATTTATGGCAACATAGACATAGATATAAAGGTAGCATTTAATTTTAGGCACAGATCACAAGAAGGAACCTGCTGTAACAATGACAGAAAAAAAAAACAGGTTCCACACAGAGAAAACAGCAGGTCCAAAGGCCTCTGGCTGGAATGAGCTTTAATTAAAAAGAACATAATGCATTTGCAGCTTAATGGGAAGGGTGAGAGTAAATAAAGATAAGGATAAAGATATTGTAGGATCCAGTTTAGGGGGGCTTTGTCAGACAGGACAAAGTATTTGACTTTATTCTAAGCATACTGTAACCATTAAATGGTCCAGTCTAGGGAGTGACATTCTCTGATTCACATTTGAAAGAAATTATACTGAAGGAAAACAAGTTGAACCACTGGTGGAGCCTTGCAGAAGTCTAGAAAGTAGCTATGGTGTTGTGGATTTTTTAATAACAGTAGAGAAGAACAAGAATTTAAAGATGTGATATGCATTTTGCTGGATCTGTGAGACTTAAAAGGGAGTTGGATATATGAGTAAAAGAAAGAGAAGACTGAAGAATGACTCTTTAGTTCTTTGCTTGGCCTTTTAACCAAAAACACTCAAGTGTTTAGATATTAGAAGAATATATAAATATTACATAAAATACATGTATCTAGTGTGTAATAAATGAAGCCTCTGCTTATGGAATTCAAACTTTTTGATTATACAAAATGCTGTTACTAAACACCTATTATAACTTTAATTTTGTGCCCCTGATTAGGGATTAGATATATATATGTGAGATGTAACACCTACTTAGAAAGGAATCATAAACCTAAGAGACAGTTATGTAAATAGCTATCCTGACCTGTAATAGATGTTCCTAAAAAAAAGCATATATAAGCTGGTTGCAGTGGCTCAAGCCTGTAATCTCAGCACTTTGGGAGGCCGAGATGGGTGGATCATGAAGTCAAGAGATCAAGACCATCCTGGTCACCATGGCGAAACCCCGTCTCTACTAAAAATGCAAAAAAAAAATTAGCTGGGCATGGTGGCGCGTGCCTGTAATCCCATCTACTTGGGAGGCTGAGGCAGGAGAATTGCCTGAACCCAGGAGGCGGAGGTTGCAGTGAGCCGAGATCATGCCATTGCACTCCAGCCTGGGTAACAAGAGTGAAACTCTGTCTCAAAAAAAAAAAAAGCATATATAGGAACTTATGAATATCTAACATAGTAACTGCATAATTGTTAAGAGTCTTTTGTTCAAGGTTTAAATTGGAAACTACTTTAAAGAAGGTCTTTGTTTTTAATTTCCTTGTTGCCCTCACAGTACCAAGAAATAACTGCAAGGCATATAATGATAGTTTAAAATACAGAGGTTTGGAAGTGTAGAGCTGTATCTTTATTTAATAACCAATGTATGCTTTCCAATAGAAGTGCAAAAAGCAAATTCTGAGCATAAACTTTGAAAGTGCTTCCTTGTTCTTTTGCAAAGCCCAAAATAATCACCTGGAGAAGAATGGCCTCTTTGGCAAGACAAACACTACAAAACAGTTGGTACCATTAAACACAATTCCTCCAGCTAGAAAACAAGGTAAATGACTAATGATAAAAGTCTAAGTAAAAAGATAAGTGTTTTATGTATTAATATTTGGTTAAAACAAAATTTACTCAAGTTTTTATACTTATTTATAACAGCTTTCCTTGAAAAAGTTCTAAATTCTAATTTAACTGTCTGTTTAAATGGGTTAAAATAAAGCTGTTCAAGACAGGACTCTGTATCCCACTAAGACCAGAACCACCAGTGCAGATGTCCTTCAAAACAACAATACTGCCAAGTATGCAAATATTCTTTCATGCTGAGAGAGGGCATGCAAGTGACCTAATCCTCTGGCCAACTGGCAATGGCCACGTTGGTGAATTCACTGATTTTTTTCCCCTTTTTGCTAGAAGGGAAGATAAGAATATTCTTAGATAGATAGACACACACACACACACACACACACACACACACACATGCACACACACATATAGTTACATGTATTGCTGCATAGCTTGCTTGTTAATTTTAGTAGAAGAAAGGCCCAAAGTTAATCAGCTTTGGCCTCATTATAACAGTTAGTGGAAATCGTTAGAGTTGGCTACAGGAAAAACAAGGATAATTTGTCCATCCAAGAAAAGGAATTAAACATTGCAAAATACAAACCATAACACTGCAGTGTAATGCTATGAAAAGACTGAATTGTACAGAAATGTTTTAGTTCTAAACAAGAAATGCACAAAGTAACATATTCCTAAATTAAATTATAAATTTTCTTAATCCTTCAGATTTCAAGTTAGTCATTTTGTTAGGAACCATGACATTTGTCATGACCTTAAATTAATGGTTTTACTCTTCTCCATATGCCTTGCTTTCCTTTTTCATTTTTCTTTTTTTCCTTTTTTTGGAACCTTTTTTATTGCATTTTAGGTTTTGGGGTACATGTGCAGAACTTGCAAGATAGTTGCATAGGTACACACATGGCAGTGTGTTTTGCTGCCTTCCTCCCCTTCACCCACATTTGGCATTTCTCCTCAGGCTATCCCTCCCCAGCTCCCCCCTCACTGTCCCTCCCCTATTCCCCCCAATAGACCCCAGTGGGTAGTACTCCCTTCCCTGTGTCCATGTGTCCTCATTTTTCATCACCCGCCTATGAGTGAGAATATGCGGTATTTCATTTTCTGTTTCTGTGTCAGGTTGCTGAGAATGATGTTCTCCAGATTCATCCATGTCCCTACAAAGGACACAATCTCATCATTTTTGATTGCTACATAATATTTCATGGTGTATATGTGCCACATTTTCCCAGTCCAGTCTACCATCGATGGGCATGTGGGTTGGTTCCAGGTCTTTGCTATTGTAAACAGTGCTGCAATGAACATTCATGTGCATGTGTCCTTAGAGTAGAACAATTTATAGTCATTTGGATATATACCCAGTAATGGGATTGCTGGGGCAAATGGAATTTCTATTTCTAAGACATTCAGGAATCACCACACTGTCTTCCACAATGGTTGAACTAATTTACACTCCCACCAACAGTGTAAAAGTGTTCCTCTTTCTCCACATCCTCTCCAGCATCTATTGTCTCCAGATATTTTAATGATCACCATTCTAACTGGCATGAGGTGGTATCTCAATGTGGTTTTCATTTGCATCTCTCTAATGACCAGTGATGATGAGCATTTTTTCATATGTTTGTTGGCTTCATGTATGTCTTCTTTTGTAAAGTGTCTGTTCATATCCTTTGCCCATTTTTGAATGGGCTTGTTTGTTTGTTTTTTCTGTTAATCTGTTTGAGTTCTTTATAAATTCTAGATATCAGAGCTTTGTCAGCTGGGTAAACTGCAAAATTTTTTTTCCAATCTTTTGGTTGCCAATTCAATCTAGTGACTGTTTCTTTAGCCATGCAGAATCTGTGGAGTTTGATTAGGTCCTATTTGTCTATTTTGGCTTTTGTTGCCAATGCTTTTGGTGTTTTGGTCATGAAGTCCTTGCCTACTCTTATGTCCTGAATGGTTTTGCCTAGATTTTCTTCTAGGGTTTTTATGGTGTCAGGTCTTATGTTTAAGTCTTTAATCCATCTGGAGTTAATTTTAGTGTGAGGTGTCAGGAAGGGGTCCAGTTTCTGCTTTCTGCACATGGCTAGCCAGTTTTTCCAACAACATTTATTAAACAGGGAATCCTTTCTCCATTGCTTGTTTTTGTCAGGTTTATCAAATATTGTATGGTTGTAGATATGTTGTGTTGCCTCTGATGCCTCTGTTCTGTTCCATTGGTCTATATCTCTGTTTTGGTACCAGTACCATGCTGTTTTGATTACTGTAGCCTTATAATATAGTTTGAAGTCTGGTAGTGTGATGCCTCCTGCTGTGTTCTTTTTGCTTAGAATTGACTTGGTTATAGATGCAAAAATATTCAATAAAATACTGGCAAGCTGATTGAAACAGCACATCAAAAAACGTGTCCATCATGATCAAGTAGGATTCATCCCAGGGATGCAAGGCTGGTTCAACATACACAAGTCTATAAATGTAATTCACCACATAAACAAAAACCAAAACAAAAACCACATGGTTATCTCAATTGATGCAGAGAAGGCCTTTGACAAAATTCAACAGCCCTTTATGCTAAAAACCCTCAATAAACTCGGTATTGATGTAATGTATCTCAAAGTAATAAAAGCTATTAATGACAAACCAACAGCCAATATCATACTGAATGGGCAAAAACTGGAAGCATGTCCTTTGAAATCCGGCACGAGTCAAGGATGCCCTCTTTCAGCACTCCTATTCAATATAGTACTGGAAGTTCTAGCCAGAGCAATCAGGCAAGAAAAAAGAAATAAAGGGTATTCAAATAGGAAAGGAGGAAGCCAAATTGTCTGTATATGCAGACGACATGATAGTATACCTAGAAGACCCCATCACCTCAGCCCAAAAACTCCTGAAACTGATAAGCAACTTCAGCAAAGTCTCAGGATATAAAATCAATGTGCAAAAATCACAAGCATTCCTATACACCAATAACAGACTGAAAGAGAGCCAAATCAAGAACAAACTGCCATTCAGAATTGCTACAAAGAGAATAAAATACCTAGGAATACAACTTACAAGAAACGTAAGGGACCTCTTCAAGGAAAACTACAAACCACTGCTCCATGAAATAAGAGAGGACACAAACTGATGGAGAAACATTCCATGTTCATGGTTAGGAAGAATCAATATCATGAAAATGGCTATACTGCCCAAAGTAATTTACAGAATCAACGCTATCCCCATCAAGCTACCATTGACTTTCTTCACAGAACTGGAAAAAACCACCATGAACTTCATATGCTTTCCTTTTTCTTAACATTTAAACTCACTCCTTCATTCTTTGCTATAAAAGGCATTTACAAAACATACTCTTTGCAAGAGTTTTAGACAAGTTCATAGCCTGAAGCACTGAACTCTATTTGGTAGATGTATAATGGAATGTTTTTATTTCTAACCTGAAGCAGCTTACCCAAAGATTTAAAATGCTATGGGGATTAATCTATTATTGAAAAATGCTTTTCAGACAGACCAATTTAAGAATAACCTTAATGAATAAATGTAAGGGTTTTTGTTAGGACAATCATGTTAAGGTAAAAGCCTATTTTTGCATTTGACCCAACTCTGACATATAATCAGTCCTCACTAAACCCTGGTCTTCTTTATTAAAGAAATAATCTTCCACTACTTAAATACAGTATCTGTGTTCTCAATTAATATATTTCTGTCAAATTTACAGTTACTCCATAGAATAACATGAAGGCAACCAAATAAATATGTTAGGAGATGAGTTATAATAAGATAATCAGGTAAAAATCTTTAAATATGAGTAACAAAGTCATATAAAAGGTCATGCATGAATCTTTGATTAGTCATATTTATCTGTGTTTGGGACTAGCTGGAAGTATGTCCAAATCTTGGATTTCACCTACTTGCTGTGATAACTTCAGCAAGTCCCTAAGACTTGTTTTCTCATTTTATTGTATTTCTCCACTTTTCTCTTCCCACCTTCTTTCTTCTCTCTCTCTCTCTCTCTCTCTCTCTCTCTCTCTCTCTCTCTCTCTCTCTCTCTCTCTCTCTCTCTTTCCTTCCTTACATATTATATTGTAGAGAGTTGCACAGTGAAATAGATGGCATATGTGATAATGATTAAGTGCTATGGGGAAAACTATAGCAAAGTAATAGATTGAAAGTGCTGAGAAGGAATGTTTGCTGTTTTACACTAGGTGATTGAGGAAGTCTTTGCTTATTAAGAAAATGGCAAGTGAACAGCTCAAAGGAGTTAAGGCAAAAGGTTTACCAGGATATTTGGCAGAAGATCATTCTAGAAAGAAAAAAATAAAGAAAATCTTTGAGTTAGAGAATGGTTGATGTGTTCTAGAAAGAGACAGAACTAATCAATGAAGCTAGAGTGAAGTGGGCAGATGATGCCAAAAAGTTAAAGGATATTGAATTATGTGGTACAAAATTGGGTAGTCATTAGGTCGCTGTGATAACTTTAAGCTATCTGATTCTAATTTAAAATCCAAAGCAGGGTTTTGCAAAGAAGAGTGACATATTTTAAGTGATTAGCTCTTGCCTCTACGCTTAGAACACCCTCTACAGGAACGGGGGAAAAAATGTGAAAAATGGTGATGGTTTAAACTTACGTGAAAGCAGTAGAGGTGGTGAGAATTGATTTCATTATGTTTGCATTTTGAATGTATATTTTTTAATAGTTAGATTTTTTGGAGTATTTTTATACTAAAAGATTGAGCAGAAAATACAAGCATTATCAATATATTCTCTCCACATCCTGGCAGATTCCCCCATATTGATACCTTGTGTTAGCATATTACATTTTTAAAAAATGCTGAAAAAATGATAAATTATTATGAAATAAAACCCATAAATTAGATCTATGTTCTAAAGGTCTATGTGTTATAAAAATTATCAACTATTACAATATCAGACATTAACTTGATTGCCCTAAAAACCCCTCATAATCCACATATTCTTTCCTTTCTTCTCCCTGACCCCCTATTAATCACTGATCTTTAATTGTTCCGATAGTTTTGTTTTTTCCAAAATGTCCTAATGTTGTAATTGTATAGCATGTTACCATTTTGGATGCTTCCTTGATTTAACAATATATATTTAAAGTTCCCTCATGTCTTAAAAAAAAGCAGTGTTTTTGAGGTAGAATTGGTGTAAAATAAACTACACATGTGTTAAACCTACAATGTGTTAAGTTTCTGTTTACCATGCCAACAACCTTTTATTGTTCAGTTTAGTAATATTAAGTACATTCATATTGTTGTGCAATGAGTCTCAAGAACTTCTAATCTTGCAAAACTGATAATCTTTGCCCATTATACAAAATTCTGATTTCCTCCTCCACCCAGCCCCTGACAACCACCATTATGCTTTCTATGAATGTGACTATTTTAGATATCTCATACAAATTTAATCCTATAGCACTGAAGTTGTCTTTCTCAGATCTAGAAAATGTCTGGCATATAATACGTTCTCAATAAATAAACATTAAGTAGACAGCAATGGCTAGAGTAATAATGAGAGAATAATATTAATAAATATGGATCAAAAGAGTTCACAAATTACACACTAACAGTTCAAGGTACTGATACTTAAAAACATCTTTTAAAATTGGAATAAATCTTAATCTTTCAAAAATTGTTGTAACAGAAAACAAAAAAATGAACCAACAACAAAAAAGCAGAGATCAACTCAGTAGCATATTAATCAAAAACTATCTTACAAGTACTATTACATATTCACAAACCTAATTATTTTACTCATTTTCTTCACTTTTAAATGCTGATCTCTATAATGTCAATTTCAAAGTTTCTTTCAATAATTTTTATATTATATGAATGACTTTTTTAGCCTCTCTCTAATTTTCAGCTAAGTTATGTGGCCAGTGCAAATGACATGTATTTTTAAAATAATGTTACAATGTTGCAGCATTTAGCAAATAAAGTACATATCCAGGGGTCAACATACAAGTGGCATGAGGTTCTGTGGCACTTTCTTTCCTTCCTTACATATTATATTGTAGAGAGTTGCACAGTGAAATAGATGGCATATGTGATAATGATTAAGTGCTATGGGGAAAACTATAGCAAAGTAATAGATTGAAAGTGCTGAGAAGGAATGTTTGCTGTTTTACACTAGGTGATTGAGGAAGTCTTTGCTTATTAAGAAAATGGCAAGTGAACAGCTCAAAGGAGTTAAGGCATAAGGTTTGCCAGGCTATTTGGCAGAAGATCATTCTAGAAAGAAAAAAAAAGAAGAAAATCTCTGAGTTAGATAATGGCTGATGTGTTCAAGAAAGAGACAGAACTAATCAATGAAGCTAGAGTGAAGTGAGCTGGGCAGATGATGCCAAAAAGTTAAAGGATATTGAATTATGTGGTACAAAATTAGGTAGTCATTAGGTTGCTGTGATGACTTTAAGCTATCTGATTCTAATTTAAAATTCAAAGCAGGGTTTTGCAAAGAAGAGTGACATGTTTTAAGTGATTTGCTCTTGCCTCTACACTTAGAACACCCTCTACAGGAATAGGGGAAAAATGTGAAAAATGGTGATGGGTTAAACTTAGGTGAAAGCAGTAGAGGTGGTGAGAATTGAGTTCATTATGTTTGCATTTTGAATGTATATATTTTTAATAGTTAGATTTTTTGGAATATTTTTATACTAAAAGATTCAGCAGAAAATACAAACATTACCAATATATTCTCTCTCCACATCCTAGCAGATTCCCCCATATTGATACCTTTCATTAGCATATTACATTTTTTTAAAATGCTGATAAAATGATAAATTATTATAAAATAACACCTATAATTTAGATTATGTTCTAAAGGTCTATGTGTTATAAAAATTATCAACTATTACAATATCAGACATTAACTTGATTGCCCTAAAAACCCCTCATAATCCACATATTCTTTCCTTTCTTCTCCCTGACCCCCTATTAATCACTGATCTTTAATTGTTCCAATAGTTTTGCCTTTTCCAAAATGTCCTAATGTTGTAATTGTATAGCATGTTACCATTTTGGATGCTTCCTTGATTTAACAATATATATTTAAAGTTCCCTCGTGTCTTAAAAAAAAGCAGTGTTTTTGAGGTAGAATTGGTGTAAAATAAACTACACATGTGTTAAACCTACAATGTGTTAAGTTTCTGTTTACCATGCCAACAACCTTTTATTGTTCAGTTTAGTAATATTAAGTACATTCATATTGTTGTGCAATGAGTCTCAAGAACTTCTAATCTTGCAAAACTGATAATCTTTGCCCATTATACAAAATTCTGATTTCCTCCTCCACCCAGCCCCTGACAACCACCATTATGCTTTCTATGAATGTGACTATTTTAAGCTATCTGATTCTAATTTAAAATTCAAAGCAGGGTTTTGCAAAGAAGAGTGACATGTTTTAAGTGATTTGCTCTTGCCTCTACACTTAGAACACCCTCTACAGGAATAGGGGAAAAATGTGAAAAATGGTGATGGTTTAAACTTAGGTGAAAGCAGTAGAGGTGGTGAGAATTGAGTTCATTATGTTTGCATTTTGAATGTATATTTTTAATAGTTAGATTTTTGGAATATTTTTATACTAAAAGATTCAGCAGAAAATACAAACATTACCAATATATTCTCTCCACATCCTAGCAGATTCCCCATATTGATACCTTTCATTAGCATATTACATTTTTAAAATGCTGATAAAATGATAAATTATTATAAAATAACACCTATAATTAGATTATGTTCTAAAGGTCTATGTGTTATAAAATTATCAACTATTACAATATCAGACATTAATTTGACTGCCCTAAAAACCCCTCATAATCCACATATTCTTTCCTTTCTTCTCCCTGGCCCCCTATTAATCACTGATCTTTAATTGTCCCAATAGTTTTGCCTTTTCCAAAATGTCCTAAAGTTGTAATTGTATAGCATGTTACCATTTTGGATGCTTCTTGATTTAACAATATATATTTAAAGTTCCTCATGTCTTAAAAAAAGCAGTGTTTTTGAGGTAGAATTGGTATAAAATAAACTATACATGAGTTAAATATACAATGTGTTAAGTTTCTATTTACCATGTTAACAACCTTTAGTGTACAGTTTAGTAGTACTAAGTACATTCATATTGTTGTGCAATGAGTCTCAAGAACTTCTAATCTTGCAAAACTGATAATCTTTGCCCATTATACAAAATTCTGATTTCCTCCTCCACCCAGCCCCTGACAACCACCATTATGCTTTCTATGAATGTGACTATTTTAAGCTATCTGATTCTAATTTAAAATTCAAAGCAGGGTTTTGCAAAGAAGAGTGACATGTTTTAAGTGATTTGCTCTTGCCTCTACACTTAGAACACCCTCTACAGGAATAGGGGAAAAAATGTGAAAAATGGTGATGGTTTAAACTTAGGTGAAAGCAGTAGAGGTGGTGAGAATTGAGTTCATTATGTTTGCATTTTGAATGTATATTTTTAATAGTTAGATTTTTGGAATATTTTTATACTAAAAGATTGAGCAGAAAATACAAGCATTACCAATATATTCTCTCCACATCCTGGCAGATTCCCCCATATTGATACCTTGTGTTAGCATATTACATTTTTTAAAAATGCTGAAAAAATGATAAATTATTATGAAATAAAACCCATAAATTAGATCTGTGTTCTAAAGTTCTATGGGTTATAAAAAGTATCAACTATTACAATATCAGACATTAATTTGACTGCCCTAAAAACCCCTCATAATCCACATATTCTTTCCTTTCTTCTCCCTGGCCCCCTATTAATCACTGATCTTTAATTGTCCCAATAGTTTTGCCTTTTCCAAAATGTCCTAAAGTTGTAATTGTATAGCATGTTACCATTTTGGATGCTTCTTTGATTTAGCAATATATATTTAAAGTTCCCCCATGTCTTAAAAAAAGCAGTGTTTTTGAGGTAGAATTGGTATAAAATAAACTATACATGAGTTAAATATACAATGTGTTAAGTTTCTATTTACCATGTTAACAACCTTTAGTGTACAGTTTAGTAGTACTAAGTACATTCATATTGTTGTGCAATAGGTCTCAAGAACTTTTCATCTTGCAAAACTGATAATCTGTGCCCATTATACAAACTTCTGATTTTTTCCTCCACCCAGCCCCTGGCAACCACCATTATGCTTTATATGAATATGACTATTTTAGATATCTCAAACAAATTTAATCCTATAGTACTGAAGTTGCCTTTCTCAGATCTAGAAAATGTCTGGCATATAATACATTCTCAATAAATAAATATTAGGTAGACAGCAATGGCTAGAGTAATAATGAGAGAATAATATTAATAAATATGGATCAAAAGAGTTCACATATTACACACTAACAGTTCAAGGTACTGATACTTAAAAACATCTTTTAAAATTGGAATAAAGCTTAATCTTTCAAAAATTATTGTAACAGAAAACAAAAAAATGAACCAACAACAAAAAAGCAGAGATCAACTCAGTAGCATATTAATCAAAAAGTATCTTATAAGTACTATTACATATTCACAAACCTAATTATTTTACTCATTTTCTTCACTTTTAAATGCTGATCTCTATAATGTCAATTTCAAAGTTTCTTTCAATAATTTTTACATTATATGAATAACTTTTACAGCCTCTCTCTAATTTTCAGCTAAGGTATGTGGCCAGTGGGAATGACATGTATTTTTAAAATAAGTTACAATGTCACAGCATTTAGCAAATAAAGTACATATCCAGGGGTCAACATACAAGTGGCATGAGGTTCTGTGGCACTTTCTTATGCTATGTGTCTCCACCTTTTATAATTTAATCAGTTGCTGCCATCAGACAACATGGACATATGCATTTGGTGTCAAGTGCTTAATATTTTTTATTGAAATTCTGATAGAAAAGTTATGTGGTTTTTTTTCTCACTAAATGCTTGCTATAAGTTTATGTGCATATTTCCCATAATTACTTCATACATAATTTTGTAGTGTGTTGACATACAAATGTGTTTCTGAAGGCTAGCTACAAAGTCATTGTTTATGCTTACTGTATTAATACATTCCAACAAATTATTTAGCTTGTATTAAAAAAATTAAAACCTAAACATGTGTATTAAAAATTATCTCTGACATTTAAAGTAGGTTCAAGAGCTGAAGTGCAGCAATCATTGCAGCCATATGGAACCATGGCATAATATGTAGATTTGATTTTTAAGTCAGTTGCTACAAATACCCAGTGAGTGATAATACTACCCTTGTTGTAGTCAGAAAATGGAAATTTGTTACAACTAGACTTCTAGAAATCTTTTCTTTCTTTTAGTCTATTATTTAATGAGGTTTATAAAATAGCGTTCTGTCAGACTGCTCTTCTGTACCTCAACAAAACAAACTAAGTAACAACAAAAAACAAAAGATACAGCAGCATTGCACTTACTCAAATTTGGCTTGAATGTTATTTTATGGCAATAAATGGCAAAGAATGAAAGAAGATTCTTCCTCATTAAAAATGCAAGTGATGCATGGTAGAAAATAATTGAAGGATTTTCTGTTCATATCCTTTGCCCATTTTTGAATGGGCTTGTTTGTTTTTTTCCTGTAAATCTGTTTGAGTTCTTTGTAAATTCTGGATATCAACCCTTTGTCAGATGTGTAAACTGCAAAGATTTTTTCCCATTCTGATGGTTGCCGATTCACTCTAGTGACTGTTTCTTTTGCCGTGCAGAAGCTGTGGAGTTTGATTAGGTCCCATTTGTCTATTTTGGCTTTTGTTGCCAATGCTTTTGGTGTTTTGTTCATGAAGTCCTTGCCTACTCCTATGTCCTGAATGGTTTTGCCTAGATTTTCTTCTAGGGTTTTTATGGTGTCAGGTCTTACGTTTAAGTCTTTAATCCATCTGGAGTTAATTTTAGTGTAAGGTGTCAGGAAGGGGTCCAGTTTCTGCTTTCTGCACATGGCTAGCCAGTTTTCCCAACACCATTTATTAAATAGGGAATCCTTTCCCCATTGCCTGTTTTTGTCTGGTTTGTCAAAGATAATATGGTTGTAGATGTGTTGTGTTGCCTCCGATACCTCAGAAACTTTACAAAAGAAGACATACATGAGGCCAACAAACATATGAAAAAGTGCTCATCGTCATTGGTCATTAGAGATGCAAATCAAAACCACATTGAGATACCATCTCCGCCAGTTAGAATGGCGATCATTAAAAATCTGGAGACAGCAGATGCTGGAGAGGATGTGGAGAAATAGGAACACTCTTACACTGTTGGTGGGAGTGTAAATTAGTTCAACCATTGTGGAAGACAGTGTGGCGATTCCTCAGGGACCTAGAAATAGAAATTCCATTTGACCCAGCAATCCCATTACTGGGTATCTATCCAAAGGACTATAAATCGTTCTACTATAAGGACACATGCACACAAATGTTCATTGCAGCACTGTTTACAATAGCAAAGACCTGGAACCAACCCAAATGCCCAACGATGATAGACTGGACTGGGAAAATGTGGCACATATACACCATGGAATATTATGCAGCAATCAAAATGATGAGTTTGTGTCCTTTGTAGGACATGGATGAATCTGAGAACATCATTCTCAGTAAACTGACACAAGAACAGAAAAAGAAATACCGCATATACTCACTCATAGGTGGGTGAGAAAAATAAGAACACATAGACACAGAGAGGCGGTCTACTATACACTGGGGACTGTTGGGGGAATGGGGAGGGACAGTGGGGGCTGGGGGATAGCCTGGGGATGAATACAAGTGTGGGTGAGGGGAGAAAAGCAGCAAAGCACACTGCCATGTGTGTACCTATGCAACTATCTTGCTCGTTCTGCACATGTACCCCCAAACCTATAATGTAATAAAAATTAAAAAAAAAAAAAAGAAAATAATTGAAGGAAGAAAAAATAAAATAAAATACGTACTTAATAGAGATAAGAATAGCAAACTCTTATTAAAACTTGTGATTTGTTTAAATTTGAAAAAGCAAATGCAGAGAAGTATTACAGTATAGAGTTTAATAATCAAAGTTGAAATGATCACCTCCTATTTATGTGACTTAAGACATGAAGAATCTGTCAGTTATATTAATAATTCTGTCTCAAAGGTATTTTGAAGATTTACATTTACATGTAAAATGCTTAAAACAGATTGGGCATGTCGTACATGCTCATTAAAAGTTAATTATCAGTATTCTTAAGATGCTTTGAATGCTTAATTTTGGAGATGTAGAAGAATATTGACCCTGGGTTAAGTGTTTTTGAGAATATAAACAGTCTTCATGTAAATGGGTGCATAGGAATTTGTATTCTTAAGGAAAGTTGAGGTTTCAGGAATACTGAGAAATCATGCTGAAGATATATGTGGGAAGGGATGGAGGAGTTCCTTTATAATGATGTGGGTATTATAGGGGGCACAGTATATAGATTTTTGTAGGCAATATAAGTGTTCATCTCTGAATTAAGGACAAGAAAGCCCATAGCTCTGTGATGACAGCATATTGCAGGGACTTGTTCTTCAGGCATTGATCAAGAGAAACAGGCATATTGACCAACTTGGTCGATTTTCTCCCTGACATTCTTTGGGATAATAGTGGCCATTTGAACTTTACAGGATATGTTTGAAGGCTTAAGAAAAAGTGTCATTTGGTTAGAAATGGAGCGAAACACTCTCCCTAATCCACAGACATTTATTTGTCACAGACGGTCCTGTGGCAGCTGGGGATGTATTAAAAGAGCCCACAGGAGTAGGGTCTCAGTTGAAGACCAGTGGTTTCAATTAAGTTAAGACTCTGAAAAGTCTCCATTTGGATTCTCCTTATAGCATTTTGGGATGATTAAATAAGTTAATATATGTAAAACACTTAAAACAGATTGGGCATGTGGTACATACTCATTAAAAGTTAACTATCAGTATTCTTAAGATGCTTTGGATGCTTAATTTTTGAGATGTAGAAGAATATTGACCCTGGGTTAAGTGTTTTTGAGAATATAAACAGTCTTCATGTAAATGGATGCACAGGAAATTGTATTCTCAAGGACAGTTGAGGTTTCAGGAATACTGAGAAATCATGCCGAAGATATATGTGGGAAGGGATGGAGGAGTTCCTTTATAATGATGTGGGTATTATAGGGGGCACAGTATATAGATTTTTGTAGGCAATAGAAGTGTTCATCTCTCAATTAAGGACAAGAAAGCCCATAGCTCTGTGATAATGACAGCATGTTGCAGGGACTTGTTCTTCAGGCATTGATCAAGAGAAACAGGCATATTGACCAACTTGGTTGATTTTCTCCCTGACATTCTTTGGGATAATAGTGGCCATTTGAACTTTACAGGATATGTTTGAAGGCTTAAAAAAAGGTCTCCTTTGGTTAGAAATGGAGGCAAACACTCCCTAATCCAAGACATTTATTTGTCACAGGTGGTCCTGTGGCAGCTGGGGATGTATTAAAAGAGCCCACAGGAGTGAGGTCTCAGTTGAAGACCAGTGGTTTCAATCAAGTTAAGACTCTGAAAAGTCTCCATTTGGATTCTCCTTATAGCATTTTGGGATGATTAAATAAGTTAATATATGTAAAACACTTAAAACAGTGCTGAAATATTGTAAGCAGTCAAAAAAAACAACTTGTTTCTATTTTTGGTTCTTTATTGGTTTTTTAAAACAAGATCAATGTGAAATATATCAAATGACCCTATCATATATCACCAGGAAACCACAAACCTATGAAATACAAAGTTTTCAGAAGAATCAGAGAAATATTGTACCAAAAAGAGCACACTTACTGTAAAAAGACTTCCATTTTAATCTTGCATCCATTTCCAAATTTCAGCGTGACCTTGAACTAGTAAGCTGAACTCTTATGGCATAAGCAACTTCATCTATGTGGTGGTAATCATCACATATGTTTATACTTCCTAAAGGACTCTTAGGGCACATGAGCCTTGTAAACTGTAAAGATGCATTTATTAATATACTTGTAAATAAGTAAATGTAATATTATTTCTACCAATTATTAAGAAATTGAAAACTGTACTTTGTCTTCTTATTTCCCCCAGGAGTAAAGACAGCAAATAAATTGCTAGATTAATTGACTGCTTAAAATATTAAATTGAGTAAAGATTACTAAAGAATGTTACAAGAAAATATCCTTTTTCTTAAATAAGTTATATATCTATATATTTCATTTACATGGCATTTTATAATTTTATTTCTATTGAAATATTATTTATTTTCTGATTATCCCTTCAAATTTTTAGGGTTTCTATTGCTGTCAGTAGAAGATGGGCAAATTGAGTGCACTGAAGCCAAGAAGGCTCATAGTTCTGTAATTAGTGACACACAACAAAATGTTGTTCCTCCAGAAAAACAAAAGCACTCCAGTTGAGAAAAGCTGTAACTGTTTAAAAGGAAAATATGTGGATAAATAACACTTTTCTTATGTATTTTAATGCTGTTTCTAGCTTCCTGAAAAGATTTGTAGAAAATGTCATACACTATCTGTGAAATGTTAGTGGCAGTGCTTAGAATAGTATAAATCTTACTTAATTTAGATTTACCCTAATTCTCTCTGAATCTATAGAAGAATAAATTAGAAAAGGATAAAATATTCAAGCAATTTTAAGATGAAAACTTTCTAAGGAGATTCTCTACCTTTGTCATAGGAACTGCCAGGACTCTAACCAAAAGACAATGTTGTTATATCCGTTTGAAAGAAATTATTTGAAAAATGTTAAGCTGACAGGAGTAGGGTCTCAGTTGAAGACCAGTGGTTTCAATTAAGTTAAGACTCTGAAAAGTCTCCATTTGGATTCTCCTTATAGCATTTTGGGATGATTAAATAAGTTAATATATGTAAAACACTTAAAACAGTGCTGAAATATTGTAAGCAGTCAAAAAACAACTTGTTTCTATTTTTGGTTCTTTATTGGTTTTTTAAAACAAGATCAATATGAAATATATCAAATGACCCTATTATATATCACCAGGAAACCACAAACCTATGAAATACAAAGTTTTCAGAAGAATCAGAGAAATACTGTACCAAAAAGAGCACACTTACTGTAAAAAGACTTCCATTTTAATCTTGCATCCATTTCCAAATTTCAGCGTGACCTTGAGCAAGTAAGTTGAACTTTTATGGCATAAGTAACCTCATCTATGAGGTGGCAATCATCACATATTTCTATACTTCCTAAAGGACTCTTAGGGCACATGAGCCTTGTAAACTGTAAAGATGCATTTATTAATATACTTGTAAATAAGTAAATGTAATATTATTTCTACCAATTATTAAGAAATTGAAAACTGTACTTTGTCTTATTATTTCCCCCAGGAGTAAAGACAGCAAATAAATTGCTAGATTAATTGACTGCTTAAAATATTAAATTGAGTAAAGATTACTAAAGAATGTTACAAGAAAATATCCTTTTTCTTAAATAAGTTATATATCTATATATTTCATTTACATGGCATTTTATAATTTTATTTCTATTGAAATATTATTTATTTTCTGATTATCCCTTCAAATTTTTAGGGTTTCTATTGCTGTCAGTAGAAGATGGGCAAATTGAGTGCACTGAAGCCAAGAAGGCTAATAGTTCTGTAATTAGTGACACACAACAAAATGTTGTTCCTCCAGAAAAAACAAAATCACTCCAGTTGAGAAAAGCTGTAACTGTTTAAAAGGAAAATATGTGGGATAAATAACACTTTTCTTATGTATTTTTAATGCTGTTTCTAGCTTCCTGAAAAGATTTGTAGAAAATGTCATACACTATCTGTGAAATGTTAGTGGCAGTGCTTAGAATAGTATAAATCTTACTTAATTTAGATTTACCCTAATTCTCTCTCTGAATCTATAGAAGAATAAATTAGAAAAAGGATAAAATATTCAAGCAATTTTAAGATGAAAACTTTCTAAGGAGATTCTCTACCTTTGTCGTAGGAACTGCCAGGACTCCTAACCAAAAGACAATGTTGTTATATCCGTTTGAAAGAAATTATTTGAAAAATGTTAAGCTGACAGGAGTAGGGTCTCAGTTGAAGACCAGTGGTTTCAATCAAGTTAAGACTCTGAAAAGTCTCCATTTGGATTCTCCTTATAGCATTTTGGCATGATTAAATAAGTTAATATATGTAAAACACTTAAAACAGTGCTGAAATATTGTAAGCAGTCAAAAAACAACTTGTTTCTATTTTTGGTTCTTTATTGGTTTTTAAAACAAGATCAATGTGAAATATATCAAATGACCCTATCATATATCACCAGGAAACCACAAACCTATGAAATACAAAGTTTTCAGAAGAATCAGAGAAATATTGTACCAAAAAGAGCACACTTACTGTAAAAAGACTTCCATTTTAATCTTGCATCCATTTCCAAATTTCAGCATGACCTTGAACTAGTAAGCTGAACTCTTATGGCATAAGCAACTTCATCTATGAGGTGGCAATCATCACATATTTCTATACTTCCTAAAGGACTCTTGGTAAACTATAAAGATGCATTTATTAAATATACTTGTAAATAAGTAAATGTAATATCATTTCTACCAATTATTAAGAAATTGAAAACTGTACTTTGTCTTCTTATTTCCCCCAGGAGTAAAGACAGTAAGTGAATTGCTAGAAAAATTGACTGCTTAAAATCTTAAATTGAGTAAAGATTACTAAAGAATGCTACAAGAAAATATCCTTTTCCTTATATATGTATAAGTTATATATCTATATATTTCATTTACATGTTGTTTTAATTTTACTTCTATTGAAATTTTATTTATTTTCTGATTATCCCTTCAAATATTTAGGATTTCTATTGCTGTCAGTAGAAGATGGTCGAATTGACTGCACTGAAGCCAAGAAGGCTCATAGTTCTGTAATTAGTGACACACAACAAAATGTTGTTCCTCCAGAAAAAAACAAAAGCACTCCAGTTGAGAAAAGCTGGAACTATTTAAAAGAAAAATATGTGGGATAAATAACACCCTTCTTACGTATTTTTAATTCTATTTCTAGCTTCCTGAAAAGATTTATAGATAATGTCATACACTATCTGTGAAATGTTAGTGGCAGTGCTTAGAATAGTATAAATTTTACTTAATTTAGATTTACCCTAATTCTCTCTCCGAATCTATAGAAGATTAAATTAGGAAAAGGAGAAAATATTCAAGCAATTTTAAGATGAAAACTTTCTAAGGAGATTCTCTACCTTTGTCATAGGAACTGCCAGGACTCCTAACCAAAAGACAATGTTATTATATCCGTTTGAAAGAAATTATTTGAAAAATGTTAAGCTGAGCCTCAACGTAGCTTTTAATATTAGAAATCCACTATGATAAAAAGAAAATAATATAAAAAGAGTACACTGGTTTAATTACACAAGGTATTTAGGCACAGATATGATATTTCACAAATCAGCTCACAGATCAGCTTTCTACTATTCTGAAATGTAGATGAAACAAAAAAATGTCTTCACAGAGGTAAAAAAAAAGGAGAAAAAGTTGTGAGAAATAAGGGAAGAACTAGAAACAAGTTTTCAAAAAAACATAGCTTGGAAACACAATTATCTCTACGGTTCATCTGGTCTGTCTCACTATTTCCCACCCTGCTGAGGAGCAGAGAATTTCCTTTTGTCCAAATCTTTTCTTAAGTTTTAAATAGTTTCATTTCACTTTCTATATTCAATCTACTTTAAAATCGAAGCAGCTGCCATTGTGCTGTTCGTAGGCACTGACAATGATGATGTCTCTTTTCTGTCTAATCATTGCTTGTTCTTCTGGCAACTGCAGTGAAAACCTGTAGCTGATGACCTTGTGAAGCCCTTTCTTTCTTGTTTGTCTTTTAAATTCTTGGACATTGTTATTGTAGTTATTTTAAAATCTGGTTCTGGAAAGTCTTGGGTCCCTCATAGGTCATGTTTCCAGATAAAATACTGAATGCTCAGCTGAATTTGAATTTCAGATAAAAACTGCATAAAATTCTAGATTAACGATGAATAATTTTTTTAGTATAAATATGTTCCACATATTGCATGGGATTTCAATATTTATCTGAAATTCAAATTTAGCAGGGTGTCTTCTGTCTTCTGTTTTATTTGGCATATATGACAAACTGACCCATAAATTTATATGTATATCTACAGATTACATCATTTTTGTATGTATAGTTGTCTTCCTCTTAAGTGTGTTTATTTATTTATTTTACATTGTGTGTTATACATATTCACAAAATTATCGAAATAGTACGGTCTCATATGAAGTTATCATCTCTCAAAATAATACACTTGCTTCTGGCAGTTACTTTGAGAGACTAGCAATTCAGTAGCAACTTAATCAGATTTCAGAGATTGCATAGATTTAAAGCTGAGCCTCAACGTGGGTTTTAATATTAGATGTCCACTATGATAAAAAGAAAATAATATAAAAGAGTACACTAATTTAATTACACAAGGTATTTAGGCACAGATATGATATTTCACAAATCAGCTCACAGATCAGCTTTCTACTATTCTGAAAATGTAGACAAAACAAAAAAATGTCTTCACAGAGGTTAAAAAAGGGGGAAAAGTTGTGAGAAATAAGGGAAGAACTAGCAATAAGTTTTCAAAGAAAAAACATAGCTTGGAAACACAATTACCTCTACGGTTCATCTGGTCTGTCTTACTATTTCCCACCCTGCTGAGGAGCAGAGAATTTCCTTTTGTTCAAATCTCTTCTTCAGTTTTAAATAGTTTCATTTCACTTTCTATATTCAATCTACTTTAAAATTGAAGCAGCTGCCATTGTGCTGTTCATAGGCACTGACAATGATGATGTATTGTCAGTCTTGTGTGTCTTGTGTGTCTAATCATTGCTTGTTCTTCTGGCAACTGCGGTGAAAACCTGTAGCTGGTGACCTTGTGAAGCCCTTTCTTTCTTGTTTGTCTTTTAAATTCCTGGACATTGTTATTGTAGTTATTTTAAAATATGGTTCTGGAAAGTCTTGGGTCCCTCATAGGTCATGTTTCCAGATGAAATACTGAATGCTCAGCTGAATTTGAGTTTCAGATAAAGACTGCATAAAATTCTAGATTAATGATGAATAATTTTTTAGTATAAATATATTCCACATATTGCATGGGATATTCAATGTTTATCTGAAATTCAAATTTAGCAGGGTGTCTTCTGTCTTCTGTTTTATTTGGCATAAATGACAAACTGACCCATAAATTTATATGTATATCTACAGATTACATCATTTTGTATGTATAGTTGTCTTCCTCTTAAGTGTGTTTATTTATTTATTTTACATTGTGTGTTATACATATTCACAAACCTAATTATTTTACTCATTTTCTTCACTTTTAAATGCTGATCTCTATAATGTCAATTTCAAAGTTTCTTTCAATAATTTTTATATTATATGAATGACTTTTTAGCCTCTCTCTAATTTTCAGCTAAGTTATGTGGCCAGTGCAAATGACATGTATTTTTAAAATAATGTTACAATGTTGCAGCATTTAGCAAATAAAGTACATATCCAGGGGTCAACATACAAGTGGCATGAGGTTCTGTGGCACTTTCTTATGCTTTGTGTCTCCACCTTTATAATAGGAACTGCCAGGACTCCTAACCAAAAGACAATGTTGTTATATCCGTTTGAAAGAAATTATTTGAAAAATGTTAAGCTGACCTCAACGTGGGTTTTAATATTAGATGTCCACTATGATAAAAAGAAAATAATATAAAAAGAGTACACTAATTTAATTACACAAGGTATTTAGGCACAGATATGATATTTCACAAATCAGCTCACAGATCAGCTTTCTACTATTCTGAAAATGTAGACAAAACAAAAAAATGTCTTCACAGAGGTTAAAAAAGGGGGAAAAGTTGTGAGAAATAAGGGAAGAACTAGCAATAAGTTTTCAAAGAAAAAACATAGCTTGGAAACACAATTACCTCTACGGTTCATCTGGTCTGTCTTACTATTTCCCACCCTGCTGAGGAGCAGAGAATTTCCTTTTGTTCAAATCTCTTCTTCAGTTTTAAATAGTTTCATTTCACTTTCTATATTCAATCTACTTTAAAATTGAAGCAGCTGCCATTGTGCTGTTCATAGGCACTGACAATGATGATGTATGTCTCTTGTGTGTCTAATCATTGCTTGTTCTTCTGGCAACTGCGGTGAAAACCTGTAGCTGGTGACCTTGTGAAGCCCTTTCTTTCTTGTTTGTCTTTTAAATTCCTGGACATTGTTATTGTAGTTATTTTAAAATATGGTTCTGGAAAGTCTTGGGTCCCTCATAGGTCATGTTTCCAGATGAAATACTGAATGCTCAGCTGAATTTGAGTTTCAGATAAAGACTGCATAAAATTCTAGATTAATGATGAATAATTTTTTAGTATAAATATATTCCACATATTGCATGGGATATTCAATGTTTATCTGAAATTCAAATTTAGCAGGGTGTCTTCTGTCTTCTCTTTTATTTGGCATAAATGACAAACTGACCCATAAATTTATATTTATATCTACAGATTACATCATTTTTGTATGTATAGTTGTCTTCCTCTTTAAGTGTGTTTATTTATTTATTTTACATTGTGTGTTATACATATTAGCAAAATTATCAAAATAGTATGGTCTCATATGAAGTTATCATCTCTCAAAATAATACACTTGCTTCTGGCAGTTACTTTGAGAGACTAGCAATTCAGTAGCAACTTAATCAGTTTCAGAGATTGAATAGATTTAAAGCTGAGCCTCAGTTCTTTTGAGTTTCAACTACTCATTGATTATACTTATCTCAAATCAAGATGGTCTTAAAAGATTGCCATCCCTGAACTCTGATTTCTGCTTCCTAACATAGCAGGACTGTTTAAAAAGTGTTGTGATGTTGCTGAAAATACTTGGAAGAAGTCCTGAACTTGCCTCTCTGGGCCTTTATCTTCCCATGGATCCTGGGCTAAGTCTTCTTCACAATCTTATTTATTTTATGCTTCCAAGAAGGTGTTTTTGTCTAAATGTTTTCAGCCTGTGGTTTAGTTTAAACAGTAGCCTGCCTTTACTAAAACAAAAATCTGATATTCCTTAATAAATTCTTCTTAAATGTGAGAGATAAATTCATAGAAAATGAAAGGGGAATATAAATGAAAGTGGTATTCCTTCCTTGACTATCCTAGATTATATCATATAAGAAAGTGCCTGATTCAATGCCAGGTCCTCTCCCCTTATCCAATCATTAAGGGCAATGGAGAATATCAAATCCTGGTCAAATACAAGTTCCAGACTTCAGAGGAACACTTTACAGAAGTTTTCAAAATATTTCATTTTTAAAATCCTCTCATAATTCCTGAACCATCATATTGAAATAGTTCAAATATCTCCAAACTGGCAGCAAATATGTTAATCTTTTAGCTGATTTGTTAATGATGAGGCTGTGTTTGTGAGGATTTTATTTAATTCTCTTATACCTGGTTGAGTGAATGATCTTTTTTATGATAATAATTGATTGCAACTGCTCTACAAAAGTCATTGTATGTTTTCTTATGAATTGATAATTTACTTTTATAAATATGCAGGGAACTTAGGTTTTAATTTTATATATGATATTGTTTCTAACATTTTGTGAAAATATTCTGCATACTACATTCTGTGAAATGTTAGGAGCATCAACAGAAATAGAACAATTTTTACATGTAATTTTTAACTTAAAGATAATGTATTGGAACAAACTACGTGTGTTTATATTAATCTTAAATATAAATCCAAAATTTAGAAATGTTTCTATTCTATGAAACAATTTATCAATGAATTGAACCAAATGTATGATGAGCCCATGTATCAAAATAAAATTTAAAAATCAAATAATGCTATGTGTCATTAGTCTGACAAAAACATTGTCAGGTATGTTACATCAAAATTTAGAATAGTACCTTTTGAACCAATAATTTAATTGAAATGTTTCTATATAAAACTTGGATCATCATCTTCAAAGAGAACAAAGTGTTAATATTGTAGACCATCCAACAAAAATGTGAACCAATTATATTATCATTAAAAGCAGTATCATATTTGCATGCAAAGGAAAAAGCACAGAGATTTGAATGCAAAATTTATATTGTAGCTTCTAGCTGACAAGGATGGTAACTTCAAAGCAGAAAATTCCAGAAATGAACACAATAAAAAATAATAACAATCAAAATGCCTACCATATCCTTAGGCATTTGGATAAGAAATAATGCCATTTGTCTGTCTGGCAGAAGATATATTTCTAGTAATAAGTTTTAGATGCTGAAAGCAAGATTATTATTTACCAAAAAAAGATGATTTTTCAAGCTCCACTGGTAAAAATGACTACATTTTTAGTTGGGAAGATACAAGAAATTATGTCTTGTAAGTTAAATAATTTTCCAATAAGCTCAAGTAAATAAGTTCAGTTGAAATTCAAATATCCCAGATATTTCTAGCCTTATTTCCACAGTAAATTTCCATTTTCCCAGATTTTAGTGACTATTCTTTTGTTCCTAGTTGTGTCTTCAGTGGTTTGATGAAACTAAATCAGGAGAGATCACTCATGCTAGGTATGGATCGCCTTACCTGTGGCCTCTGCCTCATATTTTGGCCTATCAGAAACAGCGAAAAGTCGAATCTAAGACAAAAGCTATCAGATGGGATAAGAAGACTCTTTCAAGACTTAGGTCTTGAAAGACATACACCAGTGCTGTCAGGCCCTCTCTCAAAGACTGGGAACACAATCATACTTTTTAAATAAGTAGCTTCCTGAATTTGATGCGCTAGTATTTAGCCATTTGTACACCATTCTTACCACACAATCGATGAATGATAAACTTTCTGAGGTGAAAAACTATAGCAACCTCCTTGTTCTCTGCAGAAGACTTGAACAGCACTATTTTGACAATTGTGATAAAAGCACATGGCCTTAGAATTATGTGTTAATTTAGTTATTGTTTTCAAATGTTTAACTTTTGAAATATATTTTAATTGAATGTTATATTAGATATAGGTATCAGAATTTTAAAGCCAAATTACTGCTTTTTGAAACCTCAACACAAATTATACAATGTATCCTATATATATGCTTTATATTGTTATTTGTGTGCACATTAAAATAATTCTGAATTATTTCAGCTGATATATTGTATTCTATACCTTGAATTTTTTGTTTCCTTCAAACATGCATGCATACAACTGCATGGATGTTACGTTTACTATCTTTTGATCTTTCTGGAAGTCACTCACTGAATTTCACACATGTAGAATAAACAGTGTTTTTTCTAAGGCACCGATGCCTCCTGGAGGTGCCCATCATCAGCCGTGGTCAACCCCACTCTGTTCAGCATAGCTGTGGAGAGTGAGCTCTTGGGTCGCGACTTCTTTGAGCTGTTGGCAGGCGAAATCCCAAAGACAGAAGAAAACTTTCGTGCTTTGTTACTGTAGAGAAAGGATTTGGTTATAAGAGTTCCTGCTTTCACAAAATTATTCCAAGGTTTGTTTGCCAGGGTGGTCACTTCATGCCATAATGGCTCTGGTGGCAAATCCATCTGCGAGGAGAAATTTGGTTATGAAAATTTCATCCAGAAGCATACAGGTCCTGGCATCTTGTCCATGGCAAATGCTGGACCCACTAAAATGGTTTCCAATTTTTAATCTGCAATGCCAAGACTGAATGGTTGGATGTGGTCCTGGACAAAGCGAAAGAGGGTGTGAAGGTATGACTGTTGCGGATGTCATGGCATGACAAGATCAGCAAGATGATTATTTATCAAAAAAGATGATTTTTCAAGCTCCACTGGTAAAAATGACTACATTTTTAATTGGGAAGATACAAGAAATTATGTCTTGTAAGTTAAATAATTTTCCAGCAAGCTAAAGTGAATAAGTTCAGTTGAAATTCAAATATCCCGGATATTGTTAGCCTTATTTCCACAGTAAATTTCCATTTTCCCAGATTTTAGTGACTATTCTTTTGTTCCTAGTTGCGTCTTTAGTGGTTTGATGAAACTAAATCAGGAGAGATCACTCATGCTAGGTATGGATCACCTTACCTGCGGCCTCTGCCTCATATTTTGGCCTATCAGAAACAGTGAAAAGTCAAATCTAAGATGAAAGCTATCAGATGGGGTAAGAAGACTCATTCAAGACTTAGATCTTGAAAGATATACACCAGTGCTGTCAAGCTCTCTCTCAAAGACTGGGAACACAGTCATACTTTTTAAATAAGTAGCTTTCTGAATTTGATACACTGGTATTTAGCCATTTGTACACCATTCTTACCACACAATCGATGAATGATAAACTTTCTGAGGTGAAAAACTATAGCAACCACCTTGTTCTCTGCAGAAGACTTGAACAGCACTATTTTGACAATTGTGATAAAGGCACATTGCCTTAGAATTATGTGTTAATTTAGTTATTATTTTCAAATGTTTAACTTTTGAAATATGTTTTAATTGAATGTTATATGAGATATTGGTATCAGAATTTTAAAACCAAATTACTGCTTTTTGAAACCTCAACACAAATTATACAATGTCTCTTATAAATGTGCTTTATATTGTTATTTCTGTGCACATTAAAATAATTCTGAATTATTTCATCTGATATATTGTATTCTATATCTTGAATTTTTTGCTTCCTTCCAACATGCATGCATATAAAAATAAAGCTTCAACAACTGCATGGATGTTACATTTACTATCTTGTGATCTTTCTAGAAGTCACTCACTGAATTTCACACATGTAGAATAAACAGTGTTTTTTCTAAGGCACTGATGCTGCCTGGAGGTGCCCATCATCAGCCGTGGTCAACCCCACTCTGTTCAGCATAGCTGTGGAAAGTGAGCTCTTGGGTCGCATCTTCTTCAAGCTGTTGGCAGGCGAAGTCCCAAAGACAGCAGAAAACTTTTGTGTTTTGGCACTGTAGAGAAAGGATTTGGTTATAAGAGTTCCTGCTTTCACAAAATTATTCCAAGGTTTGTGTGCCAGGGTGGTCACTTCATGCCATAATGGCTCTGGTGGAAAATCCACCTGTGAGGAGAAATTTGGTTATGAAAATTTCATCCAGAAGCATACAGGTCCTGGCATCTTGTCCATGGCAAATGCTGGACCCAATAAAAATGGTTTCCGATTTTTAATCTGCAATGCCAAGACTGAATGGTTGAATGGAAAGTATGTGGTCCTGGACAAAACAAAAGAGGGTGTGAAGGTATGACTGTTGCAAATGTCATGGAATCACAAGATCAGCAAGATGATTACCATTGCAAACCATGCACAACGCAAATAAATTTGACTTTTGTTTTGTGTTAAACAACGAACCATTTCTTCTGCAGCTCCGGAGAACCCCCATCCACCTCATTTCTTCACTGTCATCTTTGTGCTCTCACTGCATTTCTTTAGGTTTCTAAAGCCAAGTCACTGTAGTTAGAATTTGTCACTAAAAACCAAATGCTTTGCTGCCAAAATACTTGTATATATTGTGAATTTTAAAATAAGTGGTATGCATCCTTATTTAAGTGAAAACTTAAATCATAAATAGCTTTTCAGAATGATAGCTCTAAATATGAGAAGCTAAATCAACAGTCTATAATGTCATTTGGATGACTTGGAGGATGTGTATTATTAGGTTTAAAATAACTTTATCTTCCACGAGACTTTTTAGAAATCCAACTTGTTACTTTTTAATTGATTTGAATATTGGGTTAATAGCTATAAAATTAATTCATGAAGTACCCTAACTAAAGCAAAAATAAATGTTATAAAATATATCAATCTGAGAGACTCACTAATAATGTCTTGATGTTTTTGATAACAGATAATGAATATTATTTTTCTTACTGTTGTATATGGTTGTTATTTAATAATATGGATGTTATATTGAGGCGTTTCAAAATATTAGACTCTATAGCAAAATTGATATTGCTTTTTGAATATACTGTAATTTCCTGTTTTAAATTTTTACAACTAATGGCTTCTTGGTCAACTATTTTGAGTATGTCTCATCCATTTATATCCACATATAGGAAACAATTTATCAATTTTACTGAGCTTTAAATATAAAAACAATTTAGGAGTTTAAAAGTGTGTACTAGAGCAAATTACTTAATATTTCATGAACCCAGTTATTCCAGCTGTTAAATGGAGTAGATCAAAAGACTGATTAAATGTAATGGATTCCAAAGAATGCCTGGCACATGGTAAGTACTATATAATTAGACTTAAACTGCTAAGATTAATTATAACTGTTATTAAATAAATATATATATAAATTCTACCTATAAAATAAGCATGATATTCAGTTTTTTTTCCAGAGTTTTATTCCAAATATAGTTCTGAGGATCTTCAGGGTTACTTATATTTGTCATTGAATCAGGTTTCTCATGGTCTCCTGGGATAACCTGCCAGGAAATTGAGTGTCCTGATTAGGCTAGATTCTCAAAACAGTGACCATCTGATCTCATTTTCCTTCAACATTCTGACCTCATTCTCAGGACAGAACAAGACAAGCCATTATCCCTGGAACCCAGTGGTTCCAGCGTGATGGTCACTTCTGATATATGTTTATGTGGATAAACACAGTTCCTTGAAGAATGAATAATAATACTCTTTTCAGTGTTATACCCAGCGACGGCCACAGAGACTTCCCTTGTGTTATAACTTTTTATAATTAATCATTGTCAAATCTTCAGTGTGTTACTAATGCTCAAGTGGTATTTATATTTCTTCTAGAGGTGGGTGGGAGGTGCTTTTCTTCATTAGCTGCACTATTTGTGAGAACCAACACTTTATTTCTATATCCTAGACCCTAAACTTGAATTTGATTACTCTAGGAGACTCTCATTTTCTGTATGGTGAGTTTCCAATTTAGAAAAAATTGCTAACTTAATTCCTACCTATATCTGATTGAGACTATATGAGATAAATTAAAATAAGGACGTATTCGAATGTGTTTATTTTGTCTTACATTTAATCCTTTACAGGAAGAAAACCATGATACCAAACCACCTAGTTTCCAAGTCACAAATCACAATGGTTGTATTTGGGGAGGAGCACAGCTAGAGAAGGAACCTAACTCCTTGTGATTAGGTACCAGGCCAAACTGTCCTGTTAGATTATTAAATTCAGAGTATGTTGAATTTTGTAGAGTTGAACACTAACACATTTTAAGATGGAAATAATTACCTAAAAATATTCTTTAGGGAAAAATACACATTTTTAAAGTTAATACAACCCCTAATCCTGGATTGTTTATGAACCTCTATGAGTTGAATTTCTCCTGTTTTCAATGATGACATGTAACTTTACCATAAATACATTTCAGAGGCTTTTCTGTTTTGATCTGAATTAGAAAATTATTTCTGGTCCCTTTATGCAATTTGAAACAAAGCATAGTAAAACTTCATGTTCATTTTTAGTATTAAAGGTCATATATTAGGAACGTTATTTTACCAGAATAAGAGTGGTGAAGAAAAGTTGTCACATACAATACTGTACAAGATGTAACTAGATCACATTTATTTTTGAGGCTTTCATTTTGATATCTTAAATTACAGATTCCTATCTTTTGATATAAGCAGTTATTACTTGAAATAAGAACTTTAAGTGGACTTAAGAAATGATTTAGAAAAAAGTACATTTGGGCTTTATAATATTAAGAAATTAAATTATTCCATTACATCTATCCTTCTATCATTATCCTTCTATCCTTCTGTCATAAGTGTCTATAGACATTTGATGGGGGAATATATTTTGAAAGAAGCACAGAGATTAATCAACATGGATTGATTTATTGAGAGCAGTGTATAAATGCATTTAACAAATTAATAAAATATGAACCCAAATTGGAACAAAAGACTCCTGCTTAAAAATATCATGTTTTTTCCCAAATGCATAATACGTGTATGTGTATAAATATGTATACATGTGTGAAGATAGACAGTTTGACTGACAGATAGAGACATATTTACATACTTTCCTTTGGGTCCTAGGCTCTGAAACTAAGAGCTGTTTTTCTCATAGCCACTTCCGCTATTTGTGCTGTAATCTATGGAAATAAATTTTTTACAGGACCCTATTGATCCTACATTAATTCATTGAATTCTTTACAAACAGATTATTTATATTTGCATTTGTTCACAATTTTTTTCAAAGCAATTTATTAAGTGCTACTGTGTTTTAGGTTCCAACTACCTGTTACTACTACAAAAATCATAATAAAGCATATCTTCTACTGCCCAGGAGTTCAGATTCTATGTGTGTGTGTGTGTGTGTGTGGAAATGCATATATCTAAATAAAAATATATGCCAAGTGCTATGGGGAAAAGACTAGAGGCACACTAATTGAAATGAGGGCTTTTGGGAGAGGTTTAATTATTTGGCAATGGGGCTGAAATTTAAATTATAGAAAGGTTCCACTTTCCAAACACATCTTGCTACAGAAAATTACACACATACTAATTTTGTGGGCAGCCTGGTCAGTAAGAAAAACTAAATCCAGATACGTCATGAGAAAGTTTCTCTTTTTTTCTTAATTTTTATTGCATTTTAGGTTTTGGGGTACATGTGCAGAACATGCAAGATAGTTGCATAGGTACACACATGGCAGTGTGCTTTGCTGCCTTCCTCCCCTTAACCCACACTTGGCATTTCTCCCCAGGCTATCCCTCCCCAGCTCCACCCTGCTGTCCCTCCCCTATTCCCCCAATAGACCCCAGTGTGTAGTACCCCCCTCCCTGTGTCCATGTGTTCTCATTTTCTCACCCACCTATGAGTGAGAATATGTGGTATTTCCTTTTCTGTTGTTGTGTCAGTTTCCTAAGAATGATGTTCTTCAGATTCATCCATGTACTTACAAAGGATATAAACTCAACATTTTTGATTGCTGCATAATATTCCATGGTGTATATGTGCCACATTGTCCCAGTTCAGTCTATCATCAATGGGCATTTGGGTTGGTTCCAGTTCTTTGCTATTGTAAACAGTAGTTCAATGAACATTTGTGTGCATGTGTCCTTATAGTAGAATGATTTATAGTCCTTTGGATATACACCCAGTAATGGGATTGCTGGGTCAAATGGAATTTCTATTTCTAGGTCCTTGAGGAATCGCCACACTGTCTTCCACAATGGTTGAACTAATGTACACTCCCACCAACAGTGTAAGAGTGTTCCTCCTTCTCCACATCCTCTCCAGCATCTGTTGTCTCCAGATTTTTTAATGATCACCATTCTAACCGGCGTGAGATGGTATCTCAATGTGGTTTGATTTGCATCTCTCTAATGACCAGTGATGATGAGCATTTTTTCATGTGTATGTTGGCCTCATGTATGTCTTCTTTTGTAAAGTGTCTGTTCATATCCTTTGCCCATTTTGAATGGGCTTGTTTGTTTTTCCTGTAAATCTGTTTGAGTTCTTTGTAAATTCTGGATATCAGCCCTTTGTCAGTTGGGTAAACTGCAAAGAATTTTTTCCCAATCTGTTGGTTGCCGATTCACTCTAGTGACTGTTTCTTTAGCTGTGCAAAAGCTGTGGAGTTTGATTAGGTCCCATTTGTCTATTTTGGCTTTTGTTGCCAATGCTTTTGGTGTTTTGGTCATGAAGTCCTTGCCTACTCCTATGTCCTGAATGGTTTTGCCTAGATTTTCTTCTAGGGTTTTATGGTGCCAGGTCTTATGTTTAAGTCTTTAATCCATCTGGAGTTAATTTTAGTGTAAGGTGTCAGGAAGGGGTCCAGTTTCTGCTTTCTGCACATGGCTAACCAGTTTTCCCAACACCATTTATTAAACAGGAATCCTTTCCCCATTGCTTGTTTTGTCTGGTTTATCAAAGATTATATGGTTGTAGATATGTTGTGTTGCCTCCGATGCCTCTGTTCTGTTCCATTGGTCTATATCTCTGTTTTGGTACCAGTACCATGCTGTTTTGATTACTGTAGCCTTGTAGTATAGTTTGAAGTCTGGTAGTGTGATGCCTCCGCTGTGTTCTTTTGCTTAGAATTGACTTGGCTATGTGGGCTCTCTTTTGGTTCCATATGAAGTTCATGGTGGTTTTCCAGTTCTGTGAAGAAATTCAATGGTAGTTTGATGGGGATAGCATTGATTGTGTAAATTACTTTGGGCAGTATAGCCATTTTCACGATATTGATTCTTCCTAACCATGAACATGGAATGTTTCTCCATCTGTTTGTGTCCTCTCTTATTTCATTGAGCAGTGGTTTGTAGTTTTCCTTGAAGTGGTCCTTTAAGTTCCTTGTAAGTTGTATTCCTAGGTATTTTATTTTCTTTGTAGCAATTGTGAATGGCAGTTCATTCTTGATTTGGCTCTCTTTAAGTCTGTTATTGGTGTATAGGAATGCTTGTGATTTTTGCACATTGATTTTATATCCTGAGACTTTGCTGAAGTTGCTTATCAGTTTCAGGAGTTTTTGGGCTGAGGTGATGGGGTCTTCTAGGTATACTATCATGTCATCTGCAAATAGAGACAATTTGGCTTCCACCTTTCCTATTCGAATACCCTTTATTTCTTTTTCTTGCCTGATTGCTCTGGCTAGAACTTCCAGTACTGTGTTTCATAGGAGTGGTGAGAGAGGGCATCCTTGTCTAGTGCCTAATTTCAAAGGGAGTGCTTCCAGTTTTTGCCCATTATGTATGATATTGGCTGTTGGTTTGTCATAAATAGCTTTTATTACTTTGAGATATGTTCCATCAATACCAAGTTTATTGAGGGTTTTAGCATAAAGGGCTGTTGAATTTTGTCAAATGCCTTCTCTGCATCAATTGAGATAATCATGTGGTTTTGTTTTGCTTCTGTTTATGTGGTGAATTACATTTATAGACTTGCATATGTTGAACCAGCCTTGCATCCCAGGATGAATCCTACTTGATCATGATGGATAAGTTTTTAATGTGCTGTTGCAATCGGTTTGCCAGTATTTTATTGAAGATTTTGCATCTATGTTCATCATGGATATTGGCCTGAAGTTTTCTTTTCTTGTTGAGTCTCTGCCAGGTTTTGGTATCAGGATGATGTTGGTCTCATAAAATGATTTGGGAAGGGTTCCCTCTTTTGGATTATTTGGAATAGTTTCAGAAGGAATGGTACCAGATCCTCTTTGTGTGTCTGGTAGAATTCAGCTGTGAACCCATCTGGACCTGGGCTTTTTGTGTGGTAGGCTCTTAATTGCTGCCTCAACTTCAGACCTTGTTATTGGTCTATTCATAGTTTCAGCTTCCTCCTGGTTTAGGCTTGGGAGGACACAGGCGTCCAGGAATTTATCCATTTCTTCCTGGTTTACTAGTTTATGTGCATAGAGTTGTTTGTAGTATTCTCTGATGATGGTTTGAATTTCTGTGGAATCTGTGGTGATTTCCCTTTATCGTTTTTATTGCATCTATTTGGTTGTTCTCTCTTTTCTTTTTATCAGTCTGGCTAGTGGTCTGTCTATTTTGTTGATCTTTTAAAACCAGCTCTTGGATTTATTGATTTTTGAAGGGTTTTTTGTCTCTATCTCCTTCAGTTCTGCTCTGATCTTAGTTATTTCTTGTCTTCTGCTAGGTTTTGAGTTTTTGATCTTGCTCCTCTAGCTCTTTCAATTTTGATGATAGGGTGTCAATTTTGGATCTCTCCACTCTTCTCATGTGGGCACTTATTGCTATATATTTTCCTCTACAGACTGCTTTAAATGTGTCCCAGAGATTCTGGTATGTTGTGTCTTCATTCTCATTGGTTTCAAAGAACTTCTTTATTTCTGCCTTCATTTCATTGTTTATCCAATCAACATTCAAGAGCCAGTTGTTCAGTTTCCATGAAGCTGTGCGGTTCTGAGTTAGTTTCTGAATTCTGAGTTCTAACTTGATTGCACTATGGTCTGAGAGACTGTTTGTTATGATTTCAGTTGTTTTGCATTTGCTGAGGTGCTTTACTTCCAATTATGTGGTCAATTTTGGAGTAGGTGTGATGTGGTGCTGAGAAGAATGTATATTCTGTGGATTTGGGGTGGAGAGTTCTGTAAATGTCTATCAGGTTTGCTTGTTCCAGGTCTGAGTTCAAGTCCTGGATATCCTTGTTAATTTTCTGTCTGGTTGATCTGTCTGATATTGACAGTGGAGTGTTAAAGTCTCCCACTATTATTGTGTGGGAGTCTAAGTCTCTTTGTAAGTCATTAAGAACTTGCCTTATATATCTGGGTGCTCCTGCATTGGGTCCATATATATTTAGAATCGTTAGCTCTTCTTGTTGTATCGATCCTTTTACCATTATGTAATGACCTTCTTTGTCTCTTTTGATCTTTGTTGCTTTAAAGTCTATTTTATCAGAGATGAGAATTGCAACTCCTGCTTTTTGCTCTCCATTTGCTTGGTAAATCTTCCTCCATCCCTTTATTTTGAGCCTTTGTGTATCCTTGCATGTGAGGTGGGTTTCCTGGATACAGCACACCGATGGGTTTTGGTTTTATCCAATTTGCCAGTCTGTGTCTTTTGATTGGTGCATTTAGCCCATTTACATTTAGGGTTAATATTGTTATGTGTGAATTTGATACTGCCATTTTGATGCTAGCTGGCTGTTTTGCCCATTGGTTCATGTAGATTCTTCATTTTGTTGATGCTCTTTAGCATTTGGTATGCTTTTAGGATGGCTGGTACTGGTTGTTTCTTTCTATGTGTAGTGCCTCTTTCAGGAGCTCTTGTAAAGCAGGCCTAGTGGTGACAAAATCTCTGAGTACTTGCTTGTTCATGAAGGATTTTATTTTTCCTTCACTTATGAAGCTCAGTTTGGCTGGATATGAAATTCTGGGTTGAAAGTTCTTTTCTTTAAGGATGTTGAATATTGGCCCCACTCTCTTCTGGCTTGTAGAGTCTCTGCCAGAGATCTGCTGTGAGTCTGATGGGCTTCCCTTTGTGGGTGACCCGACCTTTCTCTCTGGCTGCCCTTAGTATTTTCTCCTTCATTTCAACCCTGGTGAATCTGACGATTATGTGCCTTGGGTTGCTCTTCTTGCAGTATCTTTGTGGTGTTCTCTGTATTTCCTGGAGTCTGAGTTCCAACTTGATTGCACTATGGTCTGAGAGACTGTTTGTTATGATTTCAGTTGTTTTGCATTTGCTGAGGTGCTTTACTTCCAATTATGTGGTCAATTTTGGAGTAGGTGTGATGTGGTGCTGAGAAGAATGTATATTCTGTGGATTTGGGGTGGAGAGTTCTGTAAATGTCTATCAGGTTTGCTTGTTCCAGGTCTGAGTTCAAGTCCTGGATATCCTTGTTAATTTTCTGTCTGGTTGATCTGTCTGATATTGACAGTGGAGTGTTAAAGTCTCCCACTATTATTGTGTGGGAGTCTAAGTCTCTTTGTAAGTCATTAAGAACTTGCCTTATATATCTGGGTGCTCCTGTATTGGGTCCATATATATTTAGAATCGTTAGCTCTTCTTGTTGTATCGATCCTTTTACCATTATGTAATGACCTTCTTTGTCTCTTTTGATCTTTGTTGCTTTAAAGTCTATTTTATCAGAGATGAGAATTGCAACTCCTGCATTTTTTTGCTCTCCATTTGCTTGGTAAATCTTCCTCCATCCCTTTATTTTGAGCCTTTGTGTATCCTTGCATGTGAGGTGGGTTTCCTGGATACAGCACACCGATGGGTTTTGGTTTTTAATCCAATTTGCCAGTCTGTGTCTTTTGATTGGTGCATTTAGCCCATTTACATTTAGGGTTAATATTGTTATGTGTGAATTTGATACTGCCATTTTGATGCTAGCCGGCTGTTTTGCCCATTGGTTCATGTAGATTCTTCATTTTGTTGATGCTCTTTAGCATTTGGTATGCTTTTAGGATGGCTGGTACTGGTTGTTTCTTTCTATGTGTAGTGCCTCTTTCAGGAGCTCTTGTAAAGCAGGCCTAGTGGTGACAAAATCTCTGAGTACTTGCTTGTTCATGAAGGATTTTATTTTTCCTTTACTTATGAAGCTCAGTTTGGCTGGATAAAAAATTCTGGGTTGAAAATTATTTTCTTTAAGGATGTTGAATATCGGCCCTCACTCCCTTCTGGCTTGTAGGGTCTCTGCCAAGAGATCTGCTGTGAGTCTGATGGGCTTCCCTTTGTTGGTGACCCGACCTTTCTCTCTGGCTGCCCTTAGTATTTTCTCCTTCATTTCAACCCTGGTGAATCTGATGATTATGTGCCTTGGAGTTGCTCTTCTTGCGGAGTATCTTTGTGGTGTTCTCTGTATTTCCTGGAGTTGAGTATTGACCTGTCTTGCTAGGTTGGGGAAATTTTCCTGGATAATATCCTGAAGAGTGTTTTCCAGCTTGGATTCATTCTCTTCATCACATTCTGGTACACCTATCAAACGTAGGTTGGGTCTCTTCACATAGTCCCACATTTCTTGGAGATTTTGTTCATTCCTTTTTGTGTTTTTTTCTTTAATCTTGGTTTCTCATTTTATTTCATTGAGTTGATCTTCAGCTTCTGATATTCTTTCTTCTGCTTGGTCAATTCGGCTGTTGAAACTTGTGCATGCTTTGTGAAATTCTCATGTTGCATTTTTCAGCTCCTTCATTTCATTCATATTTCTCTCTAAGTTGTCCATTCTTGTTATCAATTCCTCGAATCTTTTTTGAAATCTTTTTTCAAGGTTCTTAGTTTCTTTGCACTGATTTAGAACATGTTCTTTTAGCTCACTGAAGTTTCTCATTATCCACTTTCTGAAGTCTGATTCTGTTATTTCATCACACTCATTCTCCATCCAGCTTTGTTCCCTTGCTGGTGAGGAGTTTTGGTCCTTTGTAGGAGGTGACGTGTTTTGGTTTTGGGTGTTTTCCTCCTTTTTTCACTGGTTTCTTCCCATCTTTATGGATTTATCCGCCTGTCATCTTAGTAGTTGCTGATTTTTCAATTGGGTCTCTGTGTGGATGCTAAGATTGTTGATGATGAAGTATTTCTGTTACTTAGTTTTCCTTCTAATGGTTTTGCTCCTCTGCTGTATGAGTGCTGAGGTCCACTCCAGGCCCTGCTTCTCTGGGGAATACCTGTAGCAGCTGTGGAACAGTGAGGGATGATACCAGTTTCTTCTTCTGCTGTCTTTGTTCCAGAATGATGCCCAACAAATGTCAGTCTGATTAGTCCTTTTTTGGGGTGACTCTTTGGATATACGGGGGTGAGGGAGCTGCTTGAGGAGACCATCTGTGCTTTATAGGAGCTCCAGTGCTGAGCTGTGAGCACCGTTGTTCATTCAGGGTTGTTGGGAGGTTGTTTATGTCTGCTGCAACAGAACTCATATAACACCACCTTTTTTTCCCCCCTTAGATGCTCTGTCTCAGGGAGTTGGGGCTTTCTTTATGAGTATCTGTTGCACTGTCCTGTCCCACTAGGAGGCAGTCTATTCACTATTTGCCTGCTGGGGCTCTGCCCTGCTAGCATGGGTCCACCCTGTTGCTGCTGGGCTCCGTTCTGCTGTGGAGTGCTCCCCCTCCTGGTGGAGTCTCTCTGTTATGGCAGGTTGCCTCAGCAACAGCAGGCTGCATCAGCCCTGGGTGGTACTTCAGTAGGGGTGGATTGCGTCTGTAGCAGTGGACACCCCTCCCTCACCGGGCTGCACCATCCTAGATGCCAGCAGCAAAACTCTCAGCCCTGAGCACCTCCAATCACTGCCCTGCTTGTCCCCATGAGGGTGGGACCTGCGAAGCCCAATCACCCAGCTCCCTGCCTGAGAGTCCATACTCTCTCTCTCTCTCTTCCTCTCCCCAAGCTGAAAGGTCGACCCTCTCACTGGCACCCCAGTAGCCTGCCGATAGGGCACTGGGATCTGTGCAATCTCCTGTCCCACTGCCCACTGCACTGGCTCAGATTACACTTCCCAGGAAACTCCTGGTCTGTCTCATTGTCCAAGTCCTGTTCAATCAGATGGACATGCCAATCTGCCCTTCCAAATCTCAGATTGCTGGTTTAACAGGGCACCCAGACCAGTGAGTTCTGTGCTGGGTCCCACTGTAGCACTGGATGAAGCTGCCGTGCGAGCCAGCTGTGCTAGCCAGCTGTACTAGCGTCCCATGTCTCTCCCACACCTGGGACTTTCAACGCTCTGTGTGCAAAAAAGGTCCATCTGAGAATGCGGCTAGGACTCACCCTCTGTGCCTTCACTGAGAGCTGCAATCCTGAGTCACTTCTACGATGCCATCTTGCAAGTCCTCCCTCTCTTTAATGTTTTAAAATTTTAATGTCATACCCCAGAAACTGATAAAGGGTGCTGGACAAAGTCAAGATTCCAGTGCTGTGATCAATGGAATGTGAAGTCCCTATTTCCTGTCTTGAAGTTTATAAAGGGTTAAAATAGCAAACACTTACAAATTGGAACAGAGAGCATCTATAAAGACATTTAGCAGTTTTTAAAAGCAAAACATGAAGTTACCTTAAAAACAAGTAGTGATAATGGGTTAATTAGCAGTAGAAAACTGGCTAGCTACTAAATCTGAGAAGAAAGCAGGAACATAAAGGAACAAAAGCTGAGCTATAAAGACATTCTCCTTTTTAATGTCTCCAATTCAAAAACTATTGGTAATGTTTTAGGTTTTAGGAAATAGTGCCATGAAGAAAATAGTAAAAGTAATTAAAAGAGGATCATTACAGAGAAGCATGACTAGTTTGCTTTATTCACTGATGGTCCACCAATTTAAGAAATGCTGAATTGAAAAGAAATTTAAGTGTTGACATTCTCTAAGCTAATATTATTGATAGCTTAAAATTATATTTATTTAATTAAGTTCAGTAATCAGCATTACAGGAATAACCTGTCTCACAATTTCAAAGAATCCTGAATTTTTAATTATTAACTCACAAAAAATTATTCCTTGTAAATTAGTTCAACCACTGTGGAGAGAAGCTTGAAGATTTCTCAAATAACCCAAAATAGAAATACTACCCACCCCATCTATCCCATTACTGGCTATATACCAAAAGGAAAATATATTATTCTACCAAAAGACACATGCAATTGTATGTTCACTGCAGCACTATTCATAATAGCAAAGTCATGGAATCACAGGCAGTTTCTTCTTCTGCTGTCTTTGTTCCAGAATGATGCCCAACAAATGTCAGTCTGATTAGTCCTTTTTGGGTGACTCTTTGGATATACAGGGGTCAGGGAGCTGCTTGAGGAGACCATCTGTGCTTTATAGGAGCTCCAGTGCTGAGCTGTGAGCACCGTTGTTCATTCAGGGTTGTTGGGAGGTTGTTTATGTCTGCTGCAACAGAACTCATATAACACCACCTTTTTCCCCCAGATGCTCTGTCTCAGGGAGTTGGGGCTTTTATGAGTATCTGTTGCACTGTCCTGTCCCACTAGGAGGCAGTCTATTCACTATTTGCCTGCTGGGGCTCTGCCCCTGCAGCATGGGTCCACCCTGTTGCTGCTGGGCTGTTCTGCTGTGGAGTGCTCCTCCTGGTGGAGTCTCTCTGTTATGGCAGGTTGCCTCAGCAACAGCAGGCTGCATCAGCCCTGGGTGGTACTTCAGTAGGGGTGGATTGCGTCTGTAGCAGTGGACACCCCTTCCTCACCGGGCTGCACCATCCTAGATGCCAGCAGCAAAACTCTCAGCCCTGAGCACCTCAATCACTGCCCTGCTTGTCCCCATGAGGGTGGGACCTCAAGCCCAATCACCCAGCTCCCTGCCTGAGAGTCCCTCTCTCTCTCTTCCTCTCCCAAGCTGAAAGGTCGACCTCTCACTGGCACCCCAGTAGCCTGCCGATAGGGCACTGGGATCTGTGCAATCTCCTGTCCCACTGCCCACTGCACTGGCTCAGATTACACTTCCCAGGAAACTCCTGGTCTGTCTCATTGTCCAAGTCCTGTTCAATCAGATGGACATGCCAATCTGCCCTTCCAAATCTCAGATTGCTGGTTTAACAGGGCACCCAGACTGCTAAATTTAAGTGTTAAGTTCAGTAATCAAATAACCTGTCTTTCAAAGAATCCTGAATTTTTAATTATTAACTCACAAAAAATTATTCCTTGTAAATTAGTTCAACCACTGTGAGAGAAGCTTGAGATTTCTCAAATAACCAAAATAGAAATACTACCCATATTATCCATTACTGGCTATACCAAAAAATATATTATTCTACCAAAAGACATGCAATTGTATGTTCACTGCAGCACTATTCATAATAGCAAAGTCATGGAATAGACCCATCTATGGTGGATTTAATTTTTTAAAATGTGGTACATATATATTAAATACACAACATGAAGAATAAAATCATGCCATTTGTAACATGATAATGCTGTTATTATGAATTAATGCAGGAACAGAAAATCAAACACCATGTTTTCAATTATAAGTGGGAGGTAAACATTGTTAACTATGGACACAAACATGGAATAATAGACACCAGTAACTCAAAATAAGACTAAGTAGGGGAGAAAAGTGCTGAAACTAAAATGACTGTTTCACTACCTGAGTGGGATCAATCACACAAACCTCAGCATCAATATGACAGTGTAACAAATGTTCCATGTGAAAAATCCAAAATAAAAAATGAAAATTTATTCTAGGGGGACTCGCAAGATGGCACCATAGAGGACTCAAGATTGCAGCTCTCAGTGAAGGTGCAGAGGTGAGTCTCCGCATTCTCAGATGGACCTTTTTGCCCACAGAGTGTTAAGTCTCAGGTGTGGGAGAGACAAGGGATGCTAGCAGCCTCAGCGTAGCCATGTACGACCACTTTGGCCGGCGCCTCAGTGAGACCCGGCACTGAACTCACTGATCTGGGTGCCCTGTTAAACTGGCAATCTGAGATTTGGAAGAGCAGATTGGCATGTCCATCTGAATGAACAGGACTTGGACAATGAGACAGACCAGGAGTTTCCTGGGAAGGGTGATCTGAGCCAGTGCAGTGGGCAGTGGCACAGGAGATTGCATGGATCCTAGTGCCCTATAGGCAGGCTACTGGGGCACCAGTGAGAGAGTCGACCTTTCAGCTTGTGGAGAGGAAGAAAGAGAGAGAGAGGACAGACTCTGAGGCAGGGAGCTGGGTGATCGGGCTCAGCAGTTCCCACCCTCACAGGGACAAGCAGGGCAGCAACTGGAGGCACTTGGGGCTGAGAGTTTTGCTGGTGGCATCTAGGATGGTGCAGCCCAGTTAGGGAGGGGTGTCTGCCATTACTGATGCAATCCACCCCTACTGAAGTACCGCCCAGGGCTGACACAGCCTGCCATTGCTGAGGCAACCTGCCATAACAGACAGACTCTGCCATGAGGGAGAGCCCACAGCAGAACAGAGCAGCAGCAACAGGTGGACCAGAGCAGGTCAGAGCCCCAGCACGCAAATAGTGAATAGACTGCCACCTAGTGGGCAGCAGATTAACAGATACTCATAAAGAAAGTCCCAACTCCTGAGACAGAGCATCTAAGGGGGAAAAAAGGGTGGTGTTTTATGAGTTCTATTGCAGCAGACATAAACAACCTCCCAACAACCCTGAATGAACAACGGAGCTCACAGACATTCCATGCAGCTCCTGACCCCTGTATATCCAAAGAGTCACCCCAAAAAGGACTAATCAGACTGACATTTGGCGGCATCATTCTGGAACAAAGACAGCAGAAGAAGAAACTGGTATCATCCTCACTGTTCCAAAGCTGCTACAGGTATACCCCAGACAAGCAGGGCCTGGAGTGGACCTCAGCACTCATACAGCAGAGGGGCTAGACCATTAGAAGAAAAACTAAGTAACAGAAATACTTCATCATCAACAATCTCAGCGTCCACACAGAGACCCAATTGAAAAATCAGCAACTACTAAGACGACAGGCGGATAAATCCATAAAGATGGGAAAGAAACCAGCGCAAAAGGAGGAAAACACGAAACCAAAACACCTCACCTCCTACAAAGGACCAAAACTCCTCACCAGCAAGGGAACAAAGCTGGACAGAGAATGAGGTGATGAAATGATGGAATCAGACTTCAGAAAGTGGATAAGGACATGTTCTAAATCAGTAAAGAAAATAAGAACCTTGAAAAAAGATTTCAAAAAGATTCGAGGAATTGATAACAAGAATGGACAACTTAGAGAGGAATATGAATGAATTGAAGGAGCTGAAAACACAAGAAGCATGCACAAGTTTCAACAGCCGAATTGACCAAGCAGAAGAAAGAATATCAGAAGTTGAAGATCAACTCAATGAAATAAAATGAGAAACCAAGATTAAAGAAAAACACAAAAGGAATGAACAAACTCCAAGAAATGTGGGACTATGTGAAGAGACCCAAACCTACGTTTGATAGGTGTACCAGAATGTGATGAAGAGAATGAATCCAAGCTGGAAAACACTCTTCAGGATATTATCCAGGAAAATTTCCCAACCTAGCAAGACAGGTCAATACTCAACTCAAGGAAATACAGAGAACACCAAGAAGAGCAACCCCAAGGCATATAATCATCAGATTCACCAGGGTTGAAATGAAGGAGAAAATACTAAGGGCAGCCAGAGAGAAAGGTCGGGTCACCCACAAAGGAAGCCCATCAGACTCACAGCAGATCTCTCGGCAGAGACTCTACAAGCCAGAAGAGAGTAATATTCAACATCCTTAAAGAAAATAACTTTCAGCCAAGTCAATTTAAGCAAAAGAACACAGCGGAGGCATCACGCCCAGACTTCAAACTATACTACAAGGCTACAGTAATCAAAACAGCATGGTACTGGTACCAAAACAGAGATATAGACCAATGGAACAGAACAGAGGCATCGGAGGCAACACAACATGTACAACCATATTATCTTTGATAAACCAGACAAAAACAGGCAATGGGGAAAGGATTCCCTATTTAATAAATGGTGTTGGGAAACTGGCTAGCCATGTGCAGAAAGCAGAAACTGGACCCCTTCCTGACACCTTACACTAAAATTAACTCCAGATGGATTAAAGACTTAAACGTAAGAAAATCACCAAAAGACCAATCAGGACATAGGAGTAGGCAAGGACTTCACCAAAAGCATTGGCAACGAAAGCCAAAATAGACAAATGGGACGAAGCAACCATCAGAATGGGAAAAAATCTGCAGTTTACGATCTGACAAAGGGTTGATATCCAGAATTTACAAAGAACTCAAACAGATTAAATGGGCAAAGGATATGAACAGAAACTTTACAAAGAAGACACATGAGGCCAACAAACATATGAAACCATTAGAGATGCAAATCAAAACCACATTGAGATACCATCTCACGCCAGTTAGAATGGCGAAGAAATAGGAACACTTACACTGTTGGTGGAGTGTAAATTAGTTCAACCATTGCTCAGGGACCTAGAAATAGAAATTCCATTTGACCCAGCAATCCAATTCTATCTATAAGGAAGCACATGAAATACAGAATGTTCATTGCAGCACTGTTTACAATAGCAAAGAACTGGAACCAACCCAAATGCCCAACGACACATATACACCATGGAATATTATGCAGCAATCAAAATGAGTCTTTGTAGGGACATGGATGAATCTGGAGAACATCATTCTCAGCAAACTGACACAAGAACAGAAACATACTCACTCATAGGTGGGAAGAAAATAAAAGAACACATGGACACAGAGAGAAAATACTAAGGGCAGCCAGAGAGAAAGGTCTGGGTCACCCACAAAGGGGTGCCTGTAGACTCACAGCAGATCTCTCGGCAGAGACTCTACAAGCCAGAAGAGAGTCCAAATATTCAACATCCTTAAAGAAAAGAACTTTCAACCCAGAATTTCATATCCAGCCAAACTGAGCTTCATAAGTGAAGGAAAAATAAAATCCTTCATGAACAAGCAAGTACTCAGAGATTTTGTCACCACTAGGCCTGCTTTACAAGAGCTCCTGAAAGAGGCACTACACATAGAAAGAAACAACCAGTACCAGCCATCCTAAAAGCATACCAAATGCTAAAGACCATCAACAAAATGAAGAATCTACATGAACCAATGGGCAAAACAGCCAGCTAGCATCAAAATGGCAGTATCAAATTCACATAACAATATTAACCCTAAAATGTAAATGGGCTAAATGCACCAATCAAAAGACACAGACTGGCAAATTGGATAAAACAAAACCCATCGGTGTGCTGTATCCAGGAAACCCACCTCACATGCAAAGATACACAAAGGCTCAAAATAAAGGATGGAGGAAGATTTACCAAGCAAATGGAGAGCAAAAAAAGCAGGAGTTGCAATTCTCATCTCTGATAAAATAGACTTTAAAGCAACAAAGATCAAAAGGACAAAGAAGGTCATTACATAATGGTAAAAGGATCGATACAACAAGAAGAGCTAACGATTCTAAATATATATGGACCCAATGTAGGAGCACCCAGATATATAAGGCAAGTTCTTAATGACTTACAAAGAGACTTAGACTCCCACACAATAATAGTGGGAGACTTTAACACTCCACTGTCAATAGCAGACAGATCAACCAGACAGAAAATTAACAAGGATATCCAGGACTTGAACTCAGACCTGGAACAAGCAAACCTGATAGACATTTACAGAACTCTCCACCCCAAATCCACAGAATATACATTCTTCTCAGCACCACATCACACCTACTCCAAAATTGACCACATAATTGGAAGTAAAGCACCCTCAGCAAATGCAAAACAACTGAAATCATAACAAACAGTCTCTCAGACCATAGTGCAATCAAGTTGGAACTCAGAATTCAGAAGTGGATAATGAGAAACTTCAGTGAGCTAAAGAACATGTTCTAAACCAGTGCAAAGAAACTAAGAACCTTGAAAAAGATTTGAAAAAGATTCGTGATAACAGAATGGACAACCTGAAAAACACAACCTCAATGAAATAAAGAAACCAAGATTAAAGAAAAACCAGAATTTCATATCCAGCCAAACTGAGCTTCATAAGTGAAGGAAAAATAAAATCCTTCATGAACAAGCAAGTACTCAGAGATTTTGTCACCACTAGGCCTGCTTTACAAGAGCTCCTGAAAGAGGCACTACATATAGAAAGGAACAACCAGTACCAGCCATCTTAAGCATACCAAATGCTAAAGAGCATCAACAAAATGAAGAATCTACATGAACCAATGGGCAAAACAGCTGGCTAGCATCAAAATGGCAGTATCAAATTCACACATAACAATATTAACCCTAAAAGTAAATGGGCTAAATGCCAATCAAAAGACACAGACTGGCAAATTGGATAAAAACCAAAACCCATCGGTGTGCTGTATCAGGAAACCCACCTCACATGCAAGATACACAAAGGCTCAAAATAAAGGATGGAGGAAGATTTACCAAGCAAATGGAGAGCAAAAAAAGCAGGAGTTGCAATTCTCATCTCTGATAAAATAGACTTTAAAGCAACAAAGATCAAAAGGACAAAGAAGGTCATTACATAATGGTAAAAGGATCGATACAACAAGAAGAGCTAACGATTCTAAATATATATGGACCCAATGTAGAGCACGATATATAAGGCAAGTTCTTAATGACTTACAAAGAGACTTAGACTCCCACACAATAATAGTGGGAGACTTTAACACTCCACTGTCAATAGCAGACAGATCAACCAGACAGAAACAAGGATATCCAGGACTTGAACTCAGACCTGGCACAAGCAAACCTGATAGACATTTACAGAACTCTCCATCCCAAATCCACAGAATATACATTCTTCTCAACACCACATCACACCTACTCCAAAACTGACCACATAATTGGAAGTAAAGCACTCCTCAGCAAATGCAAAACAACTGAAATCATAACAAACAGTCTCTCAGATCATAGTGCAATCAAGTTGGAACTCAGAATTCAGAAAATAACTCAGAACCGCACAGCTTCATGGAAACTGAACAACTGGCTCTTGAATGTTGATTGGATAAACAATGAAATGAAGGCAGAAATAAAGAAGTTCTTTGAAACCAACGAAAATGAAGACACAATGTACCAGAATCTCTGGGACACATTTAAAGCAGTCTGTAGAGGAAAATATATAGCAATAAGTGCCCACATGAGAAGAGTGGAGATCCAAAATTGACACCCTATCGTCAAAATTGAAAGAGCTAGAGGAGCAAGATCAAAAAGCTCAAAACCTAGCTGAAGACAAGAAATAACTAAGATCAGAGCAGAACTGAAGGAGATAGAGAAAAACCCTTCAAAAATCAATAAATCTAAGAGCTGGTTTTCGAAAAGATCAACAAAATAGACAGACCACTAGCCAGACTGATAAAAAGAAAAGAGAGAACAACCAAATAGATGCAATAAAAACGATAAGAAATCACCACAGATTCCACAGAAATTCAAACCATCATCAGAGAATACAAACAACTCTATGCACATAAAGTAAACCAGGAAGAAATGGATAAATTCCTGGACACCTGTGTCCTCCAAGCCTAAACCAGGAGGAAGCCAAAACTATGAATAGACCAATAACAAGGTCTGAAGTTGAGGCAGCAATTAAGACCTACCACACAAAAAGCCCAGGTCCAGATGGGTTCACAGCTGAATTCTACCAGACAGAAAATTAACAAGGATATCCAGGACTTGAACTCAGACCTGGAACAAGCAAACCTGATAGACATTTACAGAACTCTCCACCCCAAATCCACAGAATATACATTCTTCTCAGCACCACATCACACCTACTCCAAAATTGACCACATAATTGGAAGTAAAGCACCTCAGCAAATGCAAAACAACTGAAATCATAACAAACAGTCTCTCAGACCATAGTGCAATCAAGTTGGAACTCAGAATTCAGAAAATAACTCAGAACCGACAGCTTCATGGAAACTGAACAACTGGCTCTTGAATGTTGATTGATAAACAATGAAATGAAGGCAGAAATAAAGAAGTTCTTTGAAACCAACGAGAATGAAGACACAACGTACCAGAATCTCTGGGACACATTTAAAGCAGTCTGTAGAGGAAAATATATAGCAATAAGTGCCCACATGAGAAGAGTGGAGAGATCCAAAATTGACACCTATCGTCAAAATTGAAAGAGCTAGAGGAGCAAGATCAAAAAGCTCAAAACCTAGCTGAAGACAAGAAATAACTAAGATCAGAGCAGAACTGAAGGAGATAGAGACAAGAAAACCCTTCAAAAATCAATAAATCTAAGAGCTGGTTTTTCAAAAGATCAACAAAATAGACAGACCACTAGCCAGACTGATAAAAAGAAGAGAGAGAACAACCAAATAGATGCAATAAAAACGATAATGGGAAATCACCACAGATTCCACAGAAATTCAAACCATCATCAGAGAATACTACAAACAACTCTATGCACATAAACTAGTAAATCAGGAAGAAATGGATAAATTCCTGGATGCCTGTGTCCTCCCAAGCCTAAACCAGGAGGAAGCCAAACTATGAATAGACCAATAACAAGGTCTGAAGTTGAGGCAGCAATTAAGAGCCTACCACACAAAAAAGCCCAGGTCCAGATGGGTTCACAGCTGAATTCTACCAGACACACAAAGAGGATCTGGTACCATTCCTTCTGAAACTATTCCAAATAATCCAAAAAGAGGGAACCTTCCCAAATCATTTTATGAGACCAACATCATCCTGATACCAAAACCTGGCAGAGACTCAACAAGAAAAAGAAAACTTCAGGCCAATATCCATGATGAACATAGATGCAAAAATCTTCAATAAAATACTGGCAAACCGATTGCAACAGCACATTAAAAACTTATCCATCATGATCAAGTAGGATTCATCCTGGGATGCAAGGCTGGTTCAACATACAAGTCTATAAATGTAATTCACCACATAAACAGAAGCAAAACAAAACCACATGATTATCTCAATTGACGCAGAGAAGGCATTTGACAAAATTCAACAGCCCTTTATGCTAAAACCTCAATAAACTTGGTATTGATGGAACATATCTCAAAGTAATAAAAGCTATTTATGACAAACCAACAGCCAATATCATACTTAATGGGCAAAACTGGAAGCATTCCTTTGAAATCTGGCACTAGACAAGGATGCCTCTCTCACCACTCCTATTCAACATAGTACTAGACGTTCTAGCCAGAGAAATCAGGCAAGAAAAAGAAACAAAATGTATTCAAATAGGAAAGGTAGAAGCCAAATTGTCTCTATTTGCAGACGACATGATAGTATACCTAGAAGACCCCATCACCTCAGCCCAAAAGCTCCTGCAACTGATAAGCAACTTCAGCAAAGTCTCAGGATATAAAATCAATGTTCAAAAATCACAAGCATTCCTATACACCAATAACAGACTTAAGGAGAACCAAATCAAGAACGAACTGCCACTAACAATTGCTACAAATAAAATAAAATACCTAGGAATACAACTACAAGGAATGTAAGGGACCTCTTTAAGGAAAACTACAAACCACTGCTCAATGAAATAAAAGAGGACACAAACAGATGGAGAAACATTCCATGTTCGTGGTTAGGAAGAATCAATATCGTGAAAATGGCTATACTGCCCAAAGTAATTTACACAATCAATGCTATCCCCATCAAACTACCATTGAATTTCTTCACAGAACTGGAAAAAACCACCATGAATTTCATATGGAACCAAAAAGGAGCCCGCTTAGCCAAGTCAATTCTAAGCAAAAAGAACACAGAGGGAGGCATCACACTACCACACTTCAAACTATACTACAAGGCTACAGTAATCAAAAGAGCATGGTACTGGTACCAAAACAGAGATATAGACCAATGGAACAGAACAGAGGCATTGGAGGCAACAACATATCTACAACCATATAATCTTTGATAAACCAGACAAAAACAAGCAATGGGGAAAGGATTCACTGTTTAATCACTGGTGTTGGGAAAACTGGCTAGCCATGTGCAGAAAGCAGAAATTGGACCCCTTCCTGACACCTTACACTAAAATTAACTCCAGATGAATTAAAGACTTAAATGTAAGACCTGACACCATAAAAACCCTAGAAGAAAATCTAGGCAAAACCATTCAGGACATAGGAGTAGGCAAGGACTTCATGAACAAAACACCAAAAGCATTGGCAACAAAAGCCAAAATAGACAAATGGGACCTAATCAAACTCCACAGCTTCTGCACGGCAAAGAAACAGTCACTAGAGTGAATCGGCAACCAACAGAATGAGAAAAAATCTTTGCAGTTTACCCAACTGACAAAGGGCTGATATCCAGAATTTACAAAGAACTCAAACAGATTTACAGGAAAATAACAAGCCCATTCAAAAATGGGCAAATAATATGAACAGACACTACAAAAGAAGACATACGTGAGGCCAACAAACACATGAAAAAATGCTCATCATCACTGGTCATTAGAGATGCAAATCAAAACCACATTGAGATACCATCTCATGCCAGTTAGAATGGCGATCATTAAAAATCTGGAGACAGCAGATGCTGGAAAGGATGTGGAGAAATAGGAACACTCTTACACTGTTGGTGGGAGTGTAAATTAGTTCAACCATTGTGGAAGACAGTGTGGCAATTCCTCAGGACCTAGAAATAGAAATTCCATTTGACCCAGCAATCCCATTACTGGGTATATACCAAAAGGAAAATAAATTATTCTACCAAAAGACACATGCAATTGTATGTTCACTGCAGCACTATTCATAATAGCAAAGTCATGATATCACAGGCATCCATCTATGGTGGATTAGATTTTAAAAATGTGGTACATATATACCATGAAATACTACACAACTGTGAAGAAGAATGAAATCATGCCATTTGCAGCAACATGGATGCTGCTGAAGGCCATTATCCTGAATTAAAGCAGAAACAGAAAATCAAACACCACGTTTTCATTTAAAAGTGGGAGGTACACATTGGTTAACTATGGACACAAACATGGGAATAACAGACACCAGGAACTCAAAAAGAGGGGAAGGAGGGGAGTGAGAAAGTGCTGGAAAACTACCTCCTGGGGACTATGCTCACTACCTGGGTGATGGGATCAATCGCATCCCAAACCTCAGCATTACACAATATGCCAGTGTAACAAATGTGTCCATGTGCTCCCTGAATCCAAAATAAAAATTGAAATAAAAAATTTATTCTAGCTTACATGCAGTGAATTTATAACTTTCATATATTAAAATTCAGTCATAGGTATAATATTATGTGTGTTCACAAATGCATAGTCATGCAACTTCCACCACAATGAAGATAGAGAAGAGTGCCACCATTCCAGAGATACTATTCATGTTGTCATTCAGTAACTAAACTCACTCTCTTCCAACTTTAAATCTTGGCAACCACTATAATTCTTTCTATCCTTATTGTTTTGCCTTTGCCATGAACATACCAATAGTTGAAAAAATTAAAGTTATTATTAATTACAAGAAGAGAATGCACAGCCTAGGTAACCATGAGGCATATTAGATAGTTGATAAAAAGAAATTTTTATCGAGCTTGGGTTTTGGCAGGTAAATTTGGAGAGGGTCTAAGGAAGCAGAGTTTTATCTAGGCTGAGTGCTGTCAGAAAGCAGGGCATTCTGCGACTGGGTAGCTCGATAAAGCTTACCTGTGTGGAAACAGAGTAGATGGAGTAAGAATAAAACTCAATTGGTAAAGAAGCCAAAGTCACTTATTTAGAGAGATATAAGAATGTTTTGTACAAGCATGCTTAGAGTAACACTGAAGTCTAGCTCAGGGCCTAACAACAGTTTCTGGATATCAAGGTTACATTTTTGTCACTTTCATGTAAATTAATTTGGCATAAGCCAAAAATTTGATTGTGGCTGGCTGCTAGGTTTCCTCAATGACCCAATCTCAACTTTTCTCAGACAGATATTCTTCTGTTTAACAACCTCCAAAAACTTTCCAGGTCACTCAGAGCAATATCCAATGTCCTCATAATGAACCCCATAAAGACCTAAATAATCTATTCTCTGTGACTGCTCTAATCTCAAATTTTACCAGTCTTCTCCTTTACTCACTCAGTTCTGAACACCAGACCTACTTGCTGGTCCTGAATCACACTGAGTGGTTTCTTATCTTAGCATATTTCCAATTGTTTAATCTATGCCTGGAATGATTTTCCCCCCAGATATGTGTAGGGTTTAGAGGTTTTGCTCTAATAGACTTGCTCATGATCTAAAACAGGTGCATCCAATCTTTTAGCTTCCTTGGGACATATTGGAAGAATCATCTTGAGCCACACATAAAAACACTGATAACCTAAAAAAAAATTACAGAAAGACTCATAATGTTTTAAGACAGTTTACAAATTTGTGTTGGGCCACTCAAAGCCACATGTTGGACAAGCTTAGTCTACAACAACCCCTCGATTAAAAAGTGCAACATGTCTCAATGCATCAATGCACTTCAACATCTATTATCCTTTTTTCATTTATTGTTTTCCAAACAATTTCTCTCTTTTTAATATATAATACTACATGGTAGTTTGTGTGCATTTACCTCATTTCCGTAAAGCCAGCTGATAGCACAGTGCATGGTGCTCAAATGAATAGCTGGTCACCTAGCTAGAGACTATCCTTTCTGGCCTCCCTTGCAGGCAACTATGGCCATGTAACTAAAACATCACAAGTGGAACATGATCCAAAGTAATGTGAACTTTCTGCATCACTTGCTTCAAAGAGTAAGAACTGCATTGAATTTCCTCTGTCTATTCTGGAACACAAATTAATGAAGTCTAGCTTCATCTCACAGATTGTAAAAACATGCTAGTGGATGGAGACACAAAAGAGATGGCTTATTAAATTGACTGCTTACCTAGGGACTGTAATGCAAGAGAGATTCACACGTATCTTTTGCTTAAACAATTGTACTTTGGGGTCTTCTTGTTAGAGTAGTTTATCCTTCACCTCCAATATTATGTATGATCTAAGCACTGTCTTTATTTAGTGCCCTCAAAGGTATTCCTACAGATATTTGCAATAAAATTTGATTATCTAAATTGGAGAATTTATAAAATTTCACTTGAAGTTTATAGGTATCTCTAGGTCACTGGCAGCAATAACTCTTTTATACAAATATCTGTACTTCTTGAGTTTTGCTATAGATTAAAATTTCTGAAGGAAATGGCAGTGCTATACAGAATCCTGTGTGAGTTAGAATATATAGAACCTAGTGTATTTTTGATTTTTAATGAGAAGCCTCGTGCATTTTTGTTAGTCATGTATCCAATGGAGAGATAAGATTTGATAATATAAATAACAGAGAAGTTAATTGAAATGTTAGTCCAGCTCATGTATAATATATCCTTCAACTAGTATATTTTTTTATTTGTAGAATTTTTTTGTAGTTTAGTAGCTCATTAAAAAATACATTATTTTACATTTTTTCTTTCATATTGCCTAGTTAACAACACAATTTATTGTAGTTTTGAAAACCAAACTGGTGTGTTTTAATCATATAATTATTAAAAGATATAAACCAGTAAATGTGTTATTACAGTTAATGCGTATGTGCAGTATCAACATATAGCTGATCACGTTGATGTTGCACAACCAGATATTTATTCTATGACCCTTAGCTCCATGGTGTTTACTTTGATTTTCTCTTTTAATATATTATTCTGAGCTCAGACATTGATTCTATCACTTTATATCAATATTCACATAAAACAACTCAACTTTGTTATTCACACTTGGAAAATATGGGTAGCAATGACATTGCTTCAGAAACTTTAGAAGGATAAATAAATCACTGGTTTTGAATTAAGAAAGTGCACTTATTAACATAATGTGTAGGAGAAAATTATTTAAACCCTTATAGCTGCATATTACTCATTTGTATACTGTAAATCTTAATAGCAGTAAAGGTGAAATAACATAATTTACACAAAATGCTTAGATTAATACCTTATTGGTACCGTTTGGCTGTGTTTCCACCCAAATCTCATTTTGAATTGTAGTTCTGATAATCCTCATGTGTGGTGGGAGGGACCCAATGGGAGGTAATTGAATCATGGGGGCAGTTCCCCCAGGCTATTCACAAGAATAGCATGTGAGTAGGTAGTAAATTCTCATAAGATCTGATGGTTTTATAAGAAACTTTCCTCTTTGCTCAGCTTTCATTCTTCTCCTTCCTGCCATATGTGAAGAAGGATGTGTTTGCTTCCTTTTCCACCACTGTTGTAACTTTCCTGAGGCCTCCTCAGCCATGTTGAACTACAAGTCAGTTAAACCTCTTTCCTTCATAAATTACCCAGTCTCAGGTATGTTTTTATTAGCAGTATGAAAATGAGTTAATATACTTATACATTGTCTATTACAGTAATCTTTTGTTATGTTATTTTTACTCTGTAAGAGTCAATTTGTTGAACAAACCCAGATTTCACTATTTTTTTTGTGATGAGCAGAATTATCTTAATAGTAAATACACAAATGTGGAAGTTTATTACTATAAGTCAAAAATTTTAAGTAGATATTTCTTTGAATATTTGTTTTAAACATTAAAATTATAAATAATTTAATTGAAATTAATCATTATTAATTTGAATTAATTCAAATTATTAAACTTGAATTTAATAATTTGCTGTGGGTATTCATTTATAATTCATCAGCATTGACCTAAAATGACACTTGATTTCTACCTACTCAACTGACTATCTAAATCTTTACCCTCTAAAGGATACAGAAAACCAATATCCTACCACAATAAAATAGTAGCTATAGCAATATTAATAGCAATAAAATGAAAATAAATGTCAGTTCTACCATGCCTGATTTCTAACTAAGAATTAGTTACTATGAGACATTGCATAAAAGAGAAAATTAAGTGATAGTTTGAATACTATAAAAGTATAATTAGGCAAAAAGATAAAACCAAGTGTTCTCTGCTGTCAATTGGCCTATGTGTCTTTTAAAGTTTAACGTCCCATTTAAATGAGATCACAGCTATGACATTTTGCATCCTCTGGCTGGAGATGTACAATTAATGCAATTAAATTTTGCATGCATTTAATGTTTGATATTTTCTTCTCATTTAGTATACTCTCCCTTATTTATATCCTAATAGGCTTTTCATGTTTCATTGGGAATTCAAACAATAAAATATATTTGAATATATTATCTTTGATCTTTATAAGATCAACCATAATTCCAAAGATTGCATCTGTCTTTTAAAAAAAAAAAAACTTATAGGTAATAGGTCAGACAAGCTACTCAAAAAAAATGCATGGTAAATTTATAATGTTAGATAAAAATATTTGCCTCAAAATTGAAATAAGAAGATAAAATTAAAAAGGTATCATTCTCAGCAAACTGACACAAGAACAGAAAAAGAAATACCGCATATTCTCACTCATAGGCGGGTGAGAAAAATGAGAACACATGGACACAGGGAGGGGGTCTACTACACACTGGGGTCTATTGGGGGGAATGAGGGAGGGACAGTAGGGGAGGCTGGGGAGGGAAAGCCTGGGAATAAATACCAAGTGTGGGTGAAGGGGAGGAAGGCAGCAAAACACACTGCCATGTGTGTACCTATGCAACTACCTTGCACATTCTGCATATGTACCCTAAAACCTATAATGCAATAAAATTTTTTTTAAAAATGCAAAAAAAAGGTATCAAGATGAAGAGTGAGGGATAAAATAAGTTGCAAATGTATATTATTGGTATAAGAATGATCATGATGATTTATTCAGAAAAAATATTCTTTTTTGCAAACACACCAAAATATATTTCTAAAAGTAGTAAGTCAGCATTTTGTCTCATCTTCCTTGATACTTCCTTAGTGTGGTGACATTGCATCAGCTGGACATAAGATATTTGGCTTCATTGAACACTGGCAACAAAGATGTAAAAGGTTTCTAGGGGTGTATTTCCTTCTATAATCTCATACCAAAAGAATCATGTAAAATAGCATGCTTCCAAAATTAATTTTTAAATATTTCTTCCAAGAAACAACAACAACAAAACAACTATTTCAACAAATATCTGAGCATTTTTGCTACAGAGCTGAATTCAGAAAGATGGAAAAACTAGCTCAACAATTCTAGCAACTAGCAGGCACTGAAATAAGCAGATTTCAAGCTTATGACTCTATATAGAAATGCAGGGTATTAATACTACTGTGTGCTGCTGTTCTTGCTGATAAGCAGACTTCAAAGTATTCTCTGATTGCTACATTCTTGAGGCATTGTCACTGGAGGACCTTCAGCAATTCTCTTCTGTCCCACTACTCTAATTCATGGATCTGTTCATTAGATGTAAGAAGATCATTTTCTTTTGAAACACAGGAAAGAAAAGGAAATTTAAAGCCATGTAATATTATTTTTGTTTTACAAAAACTGCAAGACATATTCAGGTATGTGGGTGAATAATTAGTTTTATTTGATTGGCAAATAATTTCCCCTTCAAGGAAAGTATTTAGACAAATAGATTAGAGTACATATACGCTTGTCCCTTGAGTCAAAAAGTTGGCATTCCATGACCTGAGTAATCTATTTACTACTTAAACTCTTATAAACCTTTAGCTTTCCCCTAGTTACAAATCTCACTTCCTCCTGTAAATATACTTCTGCTCAGTTAGACAAGTATATTTCAGTGTTCTTTTTCCTTTCTGAGCCATTTGAAACTATTTTCCTTTCACAATATGCTCTACTACATCTGTTTTGTAAATTCCAAACTATTTGTAAAGCCCTCTGTTATATTACTCTTGTTTCATGTATCACTGCCTATAGTATATATGTAGAATGTAATTCACATTTAGTTGCTTGATGGGTTTTTAAAACATGTTTTAAAAATGTATGATTTGATAGTATTACAACCACTATAGAACTTATTGCAAAATTGGAGTCGGTCTTCTCAAACTCTGTACCTGCTTTATCCATTAAGTTTATCTAATATTCTGAGTCCTTTGTTAGGAGTTCAACAATTTTCAAATCTTTATTGGTCATCTTCACTAGCAGATATCATCTCAAGTATTTTAAATACTTTTTCCTGTATGGCTTCATCAGAGGTATTCTGGAACAAAACATACAGGTATGGACACAATATTCATTGCCAATGTGAAGATTTAAGAGACACGGATAGTTACAAACAGAGAATCCAATAATGCCTCTTATTTCTGAGTTGCCCAATATTTTCTTGCTACAGGTATGCTTTGAAGATATTGTGGGTTCAGTCCCAGACCACCCAGATAAAGTGAATATCCTGAAATTACAGCGATGTTTATCTGAATATATTCCTGGGAAAAATATGGCTCAATTTTATATACCTGAACATCATCTAGTTACACTAGTGTTCCAAAGTTGCCTTAAAGGCATTCTTCCTAAGACATTATATAATTAAATTAAAGTAATCTTGAATGCACTGAAGTATTACTTGCTTATTTTGGAGGTTTCCTTTTCAATTAGTAATGAATTATTGTGGTATGTCAGTGCATTTCAGGATAATAGATTCCAGTAGACAGGTAAAATAACTAGAAACCAATTTAAAGAATACGAGTGAAGGATAGTGCTTTCAAATATATAAAACAAACTTATTTTGTTATTGTAGAATACTTTTCTCCATGTAATTAGGAAAGGAGTCCTAAGGTAATAATGTTTATGGTACACAAGAGTCACCATTGAGGTGACATGGTGCTCATCAGGGCACTTAGAGATACACTAGATATTGTTTTTGGAAGAGTTCTAAATCCTGTATTTTTTAGATATTCACATTCTTAAATGCACTAGTTTGAAGAAGTTGATTTCAAGTATTTCAAGACATATTTGCTGTGTAAGAATTTATTTGATATTTTTATGCTTAGTATTATATCGTAAAAACAAACTAGTGAGCCACATTGCTGTTAAATTAGAGATCAATTATAAGTCTCACAGAAAAACTGAATTTCAACAAAAAGCTTTGGGGAAATAAAGAACATTAGTTGTACTTGAGAAAGTGGAGGATCATTTGAATGTTACTATGGTGTATTTTATAACCATCTTACAATTGCTTTTCATTTTTACTTGCAGTGAAACACTATTGCAAGCTGGTATAATTATTCATAAATAAAAAAGTAGAGATAAAATGTATGTGCTATATAGAAAACTTTGAATTTTTCTTTTTTATATATATAATTTTTATCGCATTTTAGGTTTTGGGGTACACGTGCAGAACATGCAAGATAGTTACTTAGGTACACACATGGAAGTGTGTTTTGCTGCCTTCCTCCCCTTCACCCATATTTGGCTTTTCTCCCCAGGTTATCCCTCCCCAGTTTCCCCCGGCTGTCCCTCCCCGAATTCGCCCAATATACCCCAGTGTGTAGTACCCCCCACCCGGTGTTCATGTGTTCTCATTTTTCTCACCCACCTATGAGTGACAATATGTGGTATTTCATTTTCTGTTCTTGTGTCAGTTTGCTGAGAATGATGTTCTCCAGGTTCATCCATGTCCTTACAAAGGACACAAACTCATCATTTTTGATTGCTGCATAATATTCCATGGTGTATATGTGCCACATTTTCCCAGTCCAGTCTATCATCGATGGGCATTTGGGTTGGTTCCAGGTCTTTGCTATTGTAAACAGTGCTGCAATGAACATTCGTGTGCATGTGTCCTTATAGTAGAACGATTTATAGTCCTTTGAATATATACCCAGTAATGGGATTGCTGGGTCAAATGGAATTTCTATTTCTAGGTCCTTGAGGAATCGCCACACTGTCTTCCACAATGGTTGAACTAATTTACACTCCCACCAACAGTGTAAGAGTGTTCCTATTTCTCCACATCCTCTCCAGCATCTGTTGTCTCAGATTTTTTAATGATCGCCATTCTAACTGGCGTGAGATGGTATCTCAATGTGGTTTTGATTTGCATCTCTCTAATGACCAGTGATGATGAGCATTTTTCATGTGTTTGTTGGCCTCATGTATGTCTTCTTTTGTAAAGTGTCTGTTCATATCCTTTGCCCATTTTGAATGGGCTTGTTTTTTTCCTGTAAATCTGTTTGAGTTCTTTGTAAATTCTGGATATCAGCCCTTTGTCAGATGGGTAAACTGCAAAGATTTTTCCCATTCTGTTGGTTGCCGATTCACTCTAGTGACTGTTTCTTTTGCCGTGCAGAAGCTGTGGAGTTTGATTAGGTCCCATTTGTCTATTTTGGCTTTTGTTGCCAATGCTTTTGGTGTTTTGGTCATGAAGTCCTTGCCTACTCCTATGTCCTGAATGGTTTTGCCTAGATTTTCTAGGGTTTTTATGGTGTCAGGTCTTATGTTTAAGTCTTTAATCCATCTGGAGTTAATTTTAGTGTAAGGTGTCAGGAAGGGGTCCAGTTTCTGCTTTCTGCACATGGCTAACCAGTTTTCCCAACACCATTTATTAAACAGGAATCCTTTCCCCATTGCTTGTTTTTGTCTGGTTTATCAAAGATTATATGGTTGTAGATATGTTGTGTTGCCTCCGATGCCTCTGTTCTGTTCCATTGGTCTATATCTCTGTTTTGGTACCAGTACCATGCTGTTTTGATTACTGTAGCCTTGTAGTATAGTTTGAAGTCTGGTAGTGTGATGCCTCCCGCTGTGTTCTTTTTGCTTAGAATTGACTTGGCTATGTGGGCTCTCTTTTGGTTCCATATGAAGTTCATGGTGGTTTTCCAGTTCTGTGAAGAAATTCAATGGTAGTTTGATGGGGATAGCATTGATTGTGTAAATTACTTTGGGCAGTATAGCCATTTTCACGATATTGATTCTTCCTAACCATGAACATGGAATGTTTCTCCATCTGTTTGTGTCCTCTTATTTCGTTGAGCAGTGGTTTGTAGTTTTCCTTAAGAGGTCCCTTATGTTCCTTGTGAGTTGTATTCCTAGGTATTTTATTTTCTTTGTAGCAATTGTGAATGGCACTTCGTTCTTGATTTGGTTCTCTTTAAGTCTGTTATTGGTGTATAGGAATGCTTGTGATTTTTGCACATTGATTTTATATCCTGAGACTTTGCTGAAGTTGCTTATCAGTTTCAGGAGTTTTTGGGCTGAGGTGATGGGGTCTTCTAGGTATACTATCATGTCGTCTGCAAATAGAGACAATTTGGCTTCCACCTTCCTATTTGAATACCCTTTATTTCTTTTTCTTGCCTGATTGCTCTGGCTAGAACTTCCAGTACTATGTTGAATAGGAGTGGTGAGAGAGGCATCCTTGTCTAGTGCCGATTTCAAAGGAATGCTTCCAGTTTTTGCCCATTAAGTATGATATTGGCTGTTGGTTTGTCATAAATAGCTTTTATTACTTTGAGATATGTTCCATCAATACCAAGTTTATTGAGGGTTTTAGCATAAAGGGCTGTTGAATTTTGTCAAATGCCTTCTCTGCATCAATTGAGATAATCATGTGGTTTTTGTTTTTGCTTCTGTTTATGTGGTGAATTACATTTATAGACTTGTGTATGTTGAACCAGCCTTGCATCCCCGGATGAATCCTACTTGATCATGATGGATAAGTTTTTAATGTGCTGTTGCAATCGGTTTGCCAGTATTTTATTGAAGATTTTTGCATCTATGTTCATCATGGATATTGGCCTGAAGTTTTCTTTTCTTGTTGAGTCTCTGCCAGGTTTTGGTATCAGGATGATGTTGGTCTAAGGTGTCAGGAAGGGGTCCAGTTTCTGCTTTCTGCACATGGCTAACCAGTTTTCCAACCATTTATTAAACAGGAATCCTTTCCCCATTGCTTGTTTTGTCTGGTTTATCAAAGATTATATGGTTGTAGATATGTTGTGTTGCCTCCGATGCCTCTGTTCTGTTCCATTGGTCTATATCTCTGTTTTGGTACCAGTACCATGCTGTTTTGATTACTGTAGCCTTGTAGTATAGTTTGAAGTCTGGTAGTGTGATGCCTCCGCTGTGTTCTTTTGCTTAGAATTGACTTGGCTATGTGGGCTCTCTTTTGGTTCCATATGAAGTTCATGGTGGTTTTCCAGTTCTGTGAAGAAATTCAATGGTAGCTTGATGGGGATAGCATTGATTGTGTAAATTACTTTGGGCAGTATAGCCATTTTCGATATTGATTCTTCCAACCATGAACATGGAATGTTTCTCCATCTGTTTGTGTCCTCTCTTATTTTGTTGAGCAGTGGTTTGTAATTTTCCTTGAAGAGATCCCTTATGTTCCTTGTAAGTTGTATTTCTAGGTAATTTATTCTCTTGTAGCAGTTGTGAATGGCAGTTCGTTCTTGATTTGGTTCTCTTTAAGTCTGTTATTGGTGTATAGAAATGCTTGTGATTTTTGCACATTTATTTTATATCCTGAGACTTTGCTGAACTTGCTTATCAGTTTCAGGAGTTTTTGGGCTGAGTTGATGGGGTCTTCTCGGTATACTATCATGTCATATGCAAATAGAGACAATTTGGCTTCCACCTTTTTTATTCAAATACCCTTTATTTCTTTTTCTTGCCTCATTGCTCTGGCTAGAACATCCAGTACTATGTTGAATAGGAGTGGTGAGAGAGGGCATCCTTGTCTAGTGCCAGATTTCAAAGGAAATGCTTCCAGTTTTTGACCATTAAGTATGATATTGGCTGTTGGTTTGTCATAAATTGCTTTTATTACTTTGAGATATGTTCCATCAATACCAAGTTTATTGAGGGTTTTTACCATAAAGGCTGTTGAATTTTGTCAAATGCCTTCTCTGCGTCAATTGAGATAATCATGTGGTTTTGTTTTTGGTTCTGTTTATGTGGTGAATTACATTTATAGACTTGTGTATGTTGAACCAGCCTTGCATCCCCAGGATGAATCCTACTTGATCATGATGGATAAGTTTTTTAATGTGCTGTTGCAATCGGTTTGCCAGTATTTTATTGAAGATTTTTGCATCTATGTTCATCATGGATATTGGCCTGAAGTTTTCTTTTCTTGTTGAGTCTCTGCCGGGTTTTGGTATCAGGATGATGTTGGTCTCATAAAATGATTTGGGAAGGGTTCCCTCTTTTTGGATTATTTGGAATAGTTTCAGAAGGAATGGTACCAGCTCCTCTTTGTGTGTCTGGTAGAATTTGGCTGTGAACCCATCTGGACCTGGGCTTTTTTTTGTGTGGTAGGCTCTTAATTGCTGCCTCAACTTCAGACCTTGTTATTGGTCTATTCATAGTTTCTTCCTCCTGGTTTAGGCTTGGGAGGACACAGGTGTCCAGGAATTTATCCATTTCTTCCTGGTTTACTAGTTTATGTGCATAGAGTTGTTTTTAGTATTCTCTGATGATGGTTTAAATTTCAGTGGAATCTGTGGTGATTTCCCTTTATCGTTTTTATTGCATCTATTTGGTTGTTCTCTCTTTTCTTTTTATCAGTCTGGCTAGTGGTCTGTCTATTTTGTTGATCTTTTGAAAAACCAGCTCTTGGATTTATTGATTTTTGAAGGGTTTTCATGTCTCTATCTCCTTCAGTTCTGCTCTGATCTTAGTTATTTCTTGTCTTCTGCTAGGTTTTGAGTTTTTTTTGGTCTTGCTCCTCTAGCTCTTTCAATTTTCATGATAGGGTGTCAGTTTTGTATCTCTCCACTCTTCTCATGTGGTCACTTATTGCTATATATTTTCCTCTACAGACTACTTTAAATGTGTCCCACAGATTATGGTACATTGTGTCTTCATTCTCGTTGGTTTCAAAGAACTTCTTTATTTCTGCCTTCATTTCATTGTTTATGCAATCAACATTCAAGAGCCAGTTGTTCAGTTTCCATGAAGCTGTGCGGTTCTGTGTTAGTTTCTAAATTCTGAGTTCTAACTTGATTGCACTATGGTCTGAGAGACTGTTTGTTATGATTTCAGTTGTTTTGCATTTGCTGAAAAGTGCTTTACTTCCAATTATGTGGTCAATTTTGGAGTAGGTGTGATGTGGTGTTGAGAAGAATGTATATTCTGTTGATTTGTGGTGGAGAGTTCTGTAAATGTCTATCAGGTTTGCTTGTTCCAGGTCTGATTTCAAGCCCTGGATAGCCTTGTTAATTTTCTGTCTAGTTGATCTGTCTAATATTGACAGTGGAGTGTTGAAGTCTCCCACTATTATTGTGTGGGAGTCTAAGTCTCTTTGTAAGTCATTAAGAACTTGCCTTATATATCTGGGTGCTCCTGCATTGGGTCCATATATATTTAGGATCGTTAGCTCTTCTTGTTGTATCGATCCTTTTACCATTATATAATGACCTTATCTCTTTTGATCTTTGTTGCTTTAAAGTCTATTTTATCAGAGACAAGAATTGCAACTCCTACATTTTTTGCTCTCCATTTGCTTGGTAAATCTTTCTCCCTTCCTTCATTATGAACCTTTGTGTATCCTTGCATGTGAGATGTATTTTCTGGACACAGCATACTGATGGGTTTTGTTTTTTTATCCAATTTGCCAGTCTGTGTCTTTTGATTGGTGCATTTAGCCCATTTACATTTAGGGTTAATATTGTTATGTGTGAATTTGATACTGCCATTTTGATGCTAGCTGGCTGTTTTGCCCATTGGTTCATGTAGATTCTTCATTTTGTTGATGCTCTTTAGCATTTGGTATGCTTTTATGATGGCTGGTACTGGTTGTTTCTTTCTATGTGTAATGCCTCTTTCAGGAGCTCTTGTAAAGCAGGCCTGGTGGTGACAAAATCTCTGAGTACTTGCTTGTTGGCAAACAATTTTATTCTTCCTTCCCTTATGAAGCTCAGTTTGGCTGGATCTGAAATTCTGTGTTGAAAGTTTTTTTCTTTAAGGATGTTGAATATTGGTCCCCACTCTCTTCTGGCTTGTAGAGTTTCTGCCGAGAGATCTGCTGTGAGTTTGATGCGCTTCCCTTTGTGGGTGACCAGACCTTTCTCTCTGGCTGTCCTTAGTATTTTCTCCTTCATTTCAACCCTGGCGAATCTGATGGTTATGTGCCTTGGGGTTGCTCTTCTTGCAGAATATCTTTGTCGTGTTCTCTGTATTTCCTGGAGTTGAGTATTGACCTAGTAATGTTTGGGAAATTTTCCTGGATAACATTCTGAAGAGTGTTTTCCAGCTTGGATTCATTTTCTTCATCACATTCTGGTACACCTATCAAACGTAGTTTGGGTCTCTTTACATAGTCTCACATTTCTTGGCGACTTTTTTCATTCCTTTTGGCAATTTTTCTCTAATCTTGGTTTCTCATTTTATTTCATTGAGTTGATCTTCAACTTCTGATATTCTTTCTTCTGCTTGGTCAATTCGGCTGTTGAAACTTGTGCATGCTTGAAGTTCTCGTGTTGTGTTTTCAGCTCCTTCAATTCATTCATATTCCTCTCTAAGTTGTCCATTCTTGTTATCATTTCCTCGAATCTTTTTCAAATCTTTTTCAAGGTTCTTAGTTTCATTGATTTAGAACATGTTCTTTTAGCTCACTGAAGTTTCTCATTATCCACCTTCTGAAGTCTGATTCCATCATTTCATCACACTCATTCTCCATCCAGCTTTGTTCCTTGCTGGTGAGGAGTTTTGGTCCTTTGTAGGAGGTGAGGTGTTTTGGTTTTGGGTGTTTTCCTCCTTTTTGCTGGTTTCTTCCATCTTGTGGATTTATCCACCTGTCGTCTTAGTAGTTGCTGACTTTTCAATTGGGTCTCTGAGTGGATGCCCAGATTGTTGATGATGAATATTTCTGTTACTTAGTTTTCCTTCTACAGTCTAGCCCTCTGCTGTACAACTGCTGAGGTCCACTCCAGGCCCTGCTTGTCTGGGGTACACCTGTAGCAGCTGCAGGAACAGTGAGGGATGCTACCAGTTTCTTCTTCTGCTATCTTTGTCCCAGAATGATGCCTGCCCAATGTCAGTCTGATTAGTCCTTTATTGAGGTGACTCTTTGGGTATACAGAAGTCAGGGGCTGCTTGAGAAGATGGTCTGTGCTTTATAGGAGCTCCAGTACTGAGCTGTGAGCTCTGTTGTTCATTCAGAGTTGTTGGGCGGTTGTGTTTAGGTCACTGCAGCAGAACTTATAAAACCCCATTTTTTCCTTCAGGTGCTCTGTCTGAGGGAGTTGGGGCTTTCTTTTGAGTATCTGTTGCACTGTCCTGCCCAGCTAGAAGGCAGTGTAGTCACTATTTGCCTGCCAAGGCTCTGCTCTGCTGCCATGGGGCTCTGCCCCTACCACTGCAGGCTCCGCCCTACTGTGTTGTGCTCCACCCTGTTGGTGGAGTCTCTGTTATGGCGGGTTGCCTTGGCAATGGCAGGCTGCTTCTACAGTGGGCATGTACCTCAGTAGGGCGGTATGCATCCATAGTGGTGGACGCCCTCCCACACCGAGCTGCACCATCCTGGTTTCAGCTGATGCTGCAGTAAAACTCTCAACTCCAAGGGTTTTGAATCACCATTTTGTTTGTCCCTGTGGAGGTGGGACCCACAGAGCCTGATCTCCCGGCTCCCTGCCTCAAAGTCCTTTCTCTCTCTCTCTCTCTCTCTCTCTCTCTCTCTCTCTCTCTCTCTCTCTCTCTCTCTCTCTCTCTCTCTCTTTCTCTTTTCCTGTTTTTAAGTTGAATGGTTGACTCTCTCACAGGTGCCTCTGTCACCTGCTTACAGGGCACCAGGATGTGCGTGATTTCCCATGCTGTGGCCCACTGAACCAGCTCAAATCACACTTCTCATGAATCTCCCAGTCTGGCTCATTGTCCAAGTCCCACTCAATCAGATGGATATGTTAATTTGCCCTCCCAAATCTCAGACTGCTGGTTTAACAGGGCACCCAGACCAGTGAGCTTTGTGCAGGTTGCCACTGTGCTGTGGCACTGGCCATCCACGCAAGCCATGCTGGTGTCCCACATCTCCCCTGCACCTAGGAATTTCCCCTTTCTGTGGGCAAAAAATGTCTGTCTGAAAAGTCGGCTGGGACTCACCCTTCATCACATTCTGGTACACCTATCAAACGTAGTTTGGGTCTCTTTACATAGTCTCACATTTCTTGGCGACTTTTTTCATTCCTTTTGGCAATTTTTCTCTAATCTTGGTTTCTTGTTTTATTTCATTGAGTTGATATTCAACTTCTGATATTCTTTCTTCTACTTGATCAATTCGGCTGTTGAAACTTATGCATGCTTCACGAAGTTCTCGTGTTGTGTTTTTCAGCTCCTTCAATTCATTCATATTCCTCCCTAAGTTGTTCATTTTTGTTATCATTTTCTCGAATCTTTTTTCAAATCTTTTTTTGAGATTCTTAATTTCTTTGCATTGATTTAGAATGTGTTGTTTTAGCTCATTGAAGTTTCTCATTATCCACCTTCTGAAGTCTGATTTTGTCATTTCATCACACTCATTCTCCATCCAGCTTTGTTCCCTTGCTGGTAAGGAGTTTTGGTCCTTTGTAGAAGGTTAGGCATTTTGGTTTTGGGTGTTTTCCTCCTTTTTGCGCCGGTTTCTTTCCATCTTGTGGATTTATACACCTGTCGTCTTAGTAGTTGCTGACTTCTCAATTGGTTCTCTGAGTGGACACCCAGATGGTTGATGATGAAATATTTCTGTTAGTTAGTTTTCCTTCTAGCAGTCTAGCCCCTCTGCTGTACAACTGCTGAGGTCCACTCCATGCCCTGCTTGTCTGGGGTACACCTGTAGCAGCTGCAGAACTGTGAGGGATGCTACCAGTTTCTTCTTCTGCTATCTTTGTCCCAGAATGATGCCTGCCCAATGTCAGTCTGATTAGTCCTTTATTGAGGTGACTCTTTGGGTATACAGAAGTCAGGGGGCTGCTTGAGAAGATGGTCTGTACTTTATAGGAGCTCCAGTACTGAGCTGTGAGCTCTGTTGTTCATTCAGAGTTGTTGGGCGGTTGTGTTTAGGTCACTGCAGCAGAACTTATAAAACCCCCATTTTTTTTCCTTCAGGTGCTCTGTCTGAGGGAGTTGGGGCTTTCTTTTGAGTATCTGTTGCACTGTCCTGCCCAGCTAGAAGGCAGTGTAGTCACTATTTGCCTGCCAAGGCTCTGCTCTGCTGCCATGGGGCTCTGCCCTACCACTGCAGGGCTCCGCCCTACTGTGTTGTGCTCCACCCTGTTGGTGGAGTCTCTCTGTTATGGCGGGTTGCCTTGGCAATGGCAGGCTGCTTCTACAGTGGGCATGTACCTCAGTAGGGGCGGTATGCATCCATAGTGGTGGACGCCCCTCCCACACCGAGCTGCACCATCCTGGTTTCAGCTGATGCTGCAGTAAAACTCTCAACTCCAAGGGTTTTGAATCACCATTTTGTTTGTCCCTGTGGAGGTGGGACCCACAGAGCCTGATCTCCCGGCTCCCTGCCTCAAAGTCCTTTCTCTCTCTCTCTCTCTCTCTCTCTCTCTCTCTCTCTCTCTCTCTTTCTCTTTTCCTGTTTTTAAGTTGAATGGTTGACTCTCTCACAGGTGCCTCTGTCACCTGCTTACAGGGCACCAGGATGTGCGTGATTTCCCATGCTGTGGCCCACTGAACCAGCTCAAATCACACTTCTCATGAATCTCCCAGTCTGGCTCATTGTCCAAGTCCCACTCAATCAGATGGATATGTTAATTTGCCCTCCCAAATCTCAGACTGCTGGTTTAACAGGGCACCCAGACCAGTGAGCTTTGTGCAGGTTGCCACTGTGCTGTGGCACTGGCCATCCACGCAAGCCATGCTGGTGTCCCACATCTCCCCTGCACCTAGGAATTTCCCCTTTCTGTGGGCAAAAAATGTCTGTCTGAAAAGTCGGCTGGGACTCACCCTTTGCACCTTCACTGAGAGCTGCAATCCCGAGTTGTCCCTACCACGCCATCTTGGAAATCCCCCTGAAAACTTTGAATATTTCATTTACTTTATTCATTAACTACAGATGTAGTAATATAATGGAATTTGAGATTTGCCACTGTAGTTATGTGCCCCATATTTCTGTGACTACACAAACTACTTAAGCAGTATACAAGCACCTAAAAAAATTGAAAATGTACTGAATGTTCAAAGTTGGATGAATCCTATAATTTGTCCAAAAGCCTAAGAAATTCATTCACCAGGAAACAATCATAAAAATAAAAGTCTTTGACATTTTACAAAATCACATAGTTCCTCGAGCTTTTCAGCTCATTTTCCTTAGTGAAGTTGACCATACAATACATAAAATAATCATTTTCTTTTTAATTTTATTAATTTTGGAATAATTTTATCAATGAATCTTTTGTTTTCACATAAAGCTATCAGCTTTTCTAAGAGAGAAGAACTTGTCAATTACCATATCTCATGAAATCACATTGCTCAATTCTGTATCAGATCAATTTAGGTAAAACTTAAATGCTACCATCAAGGAGAAAAGAAAAGAAAATCATGGTCTCTGTCTTCAAGAAGCTACTAACTTACTGTGGAAATTAAGTACAGCACATAGTTCTGTGCTGCCTTCAGTAGCATAAATAATTTTAAAATATATAATATTTATTACTATTTCTTTTTTAAATTGCATTTTAGGTTTTGGGGTACATGTGCAGAACATGCAAGATAGTTGCATAGGTACAGAAATGGCAGTGTGTTTTGCTGCCTTCCTCCCCTTCACCCACATTTGGCATTTCTCCCCAGGCTATCTTTCCCCAGCTTTCTCCCATACTGTCCCTCCCCTATTCCCCCAATAGACCCCAGTGTGTAGTACCCCCTTCCCTGTGTCCATGTGTTCTCATTTTTCCTTACCCACCTATGAGTGAGAATATGTGGTATTCTCTTTCAAGTTAAAATTCTAGAAAAAATAAAATTGGCTCATGGTCTCACCATAAGATAATAATTGTTTATATTAAAAAATAATATATGCCAATGACATGAAAAATTCCAAGGTAAGAAAAGTTATAAATTATTAGTAAAATCTCCTCTCTTTTCTCAATTTGTATTCTTTCTGCCCAAATGGAACTGTTATTAAAAGTTATATTTGTAATTCTAGAATTTAAATTTATCTGGTAACAGATATGCATTTACTTCTAAAGGGATGCATATTTAAATTTATACAAAATTTATACTGTATGCATAGTTTTGTATCTATTTTTTCTACTTAACAGTATGACTTAAAAGTTGTCCTTTTTAAACAGATACTTTCCCATTGTATTAGTTTATCAAAATTCCAGCAGTTTGTGTATTTTTCAGATTGACTGTGATAAACATCTTTTAATGTGTTTCTTGGATAAATCTCACTAACTATTCTGCTAGAATAAATGTTGCATCAGCTCAGAATTGTTATTATACAAGATTGTAGACACAGCTCCATTAGGTAATTAAATGTGCCATTAAGTAAACCCTATCACATTAGTTGCGGGACAAGTTGTCTCCATACAGTGAATGCACTATTAGTTTAAACACTGTGGGACATCTTACTGGCTTTTTCTATTGGAACCAGATTATTTCCAAATAATTCAAGAAGAAAAACTGCAGAGAGGATTTTGATTGTCCTTATTTAATTTTCCAGCCTATTGTTAAACTGTTTTTGGTGTCCAAGGTCAAGAGATAGACCTGGGCTCATGCTTGATATTACATAGGATTTGCAGCTGGTGTAAGGCTCTACTGAGTCACAAGAGAAGAGTTCTACTTCCCTCACAAGGAAAAAGATGATATGTCTATCACAGAAGTTTTATGTTCATTTTTAAAATACACTTTGTCATGAAAAGTGCTCACCCTTAAAATAGTTAAGCCTTTAAATCATGTCCAGTATAATAAACCCATCTTTTTTTAGTTAGATTTTTCTCATGTAGCCATTGAAATTGGGAAATGCTATTTCTATCTTCAAATGTCCATAGAGGAAAAGAATGCTCAACTTCACTCACCGTAGAAGAAAAAGAATTAGAACACCTTTTCAAGATATGATTCACTTATCTGACAGGTAAGAGTGGTAGAAAAATAGTGAGCATGCTTAGTATAGCTTTGTTCTCTGTCAAAGGTGCCAAGACTTTCTCTATTTTGCATGTGGCAGGCTTACTGGGTTCAGAAGTTTAATGTTTTTAAATTTCAATATAGGATGAAGATAATAGAAACACATTAAGCTTCAAATTAAATTGTATACTTATATCCAACTTTTATCAAAAATAATGCTCATCTTTGATCTCTATTTATCTGATACCTGGATTTCATTTATAAATTGTGAATGAACCCAGGGGTCCCAAGATGGCTGAATAAAAATGTCCATCAACAATAGACTGGATAAAGAAAATGTGGCACATATACACCATGAAATACTACACAGCCATAAAAACCTATGAGTTAATGTCCTTGTTGAGACATGGATGAATCTGGAAACCATCATTCTCAGCAAACTGACACAAGAAGAGAAAACCAAACACTGCATGTTCTCACTCATAGGTAGGTATTGAACAACAAGAACATGGACACAGGGAGGGGAGCATCACACACTGGGGTCAGTTGGTCAGGGGGGTAGTGGAGGGACAGCAGGGGTTGGGGAGGGATAACATGGGAAGAAATACCAGATATAGGTGATGGGGGGATGGAGGCAACAAAACACTTTGCTGTGTAGGTACTGTGCAACAATCCTGCATTATCTGCACATGTACCCCAGAACCTAAAGTACAATTAAAAAAATTAGAATGAATCCTTAAAAATCTCAATACTATTTTGTTATTTAGAAACTCTGAGAAATAAATACAAATAGCAGTTTGAGCACTAAAATACTATGTGGAACATTTGGGGCTTTTTTCTAAGTGATACCTTTAGTTTAAGAAGATTTTCACTGAAATAATTCAATTTCTAGAGTTGGTTATACCAATTTCACTGTATCACAGCCTAGTTTCCAGTTGCTGAAAAAATTCCAATATTATCCAGGCATCAGAAAGAGATTTATTGGCTAAGACTAGTGTAATAAAAAGTTAACAATATAATTTTTTGGATTCTAATGTCTAGATTCAATTTTATTTTTTGATAATTTTACAATTATATTTAAGGGAACAATGACCTCATTCATGGACTTTAACTGGAATGCAATAATGTGGGGAAATAAATGTTATTCAAATTTAGCATATTTTAATAATATTCCAGTGTGTCCAGAGTAACTCAATGACTTGAATCAGAAAAAAAATTCACAAATATAGTGTGCCAATTTTAAATAACTACATGGGCAGGACCACAGCTATTTCTTTTTCTGTAGTATTTGCATTTCTAAACTTATTTTTTCTTTGAAAAGACAGATAAATATTATAAGAAAGAAGTCTAAGAGACCAGCATAAATCACAAGCACATGACCAGTTCAGCACTGATATAAATTTCCCTTCGTTCTCTTGCCCAGCCTTTCTAAAATCCTGTTAAAGTCAGTATAGGCTCAAAGCTGATCACTTGTCTAGTTATTACAAATCATTTTCTTAAAAGAGTGAACATTATCAGACAGCTGCAGTAGTTTAGCTTACAGGAAAATAAAATGTCATTTTCAAGGTAAGTATGCAGCTGTCTTCATGTCACTTAAGGTTTTTTTAAAAAAACAAATCTAATTAAATGTCTACCAACAACAATTGACAGAATAATTCTTAGCATACTAATGAGAATTGTCATAAGGCAACAAAAACACCATTCTCCTAGAGTTTCCTTCTTGCTAGCAAACCTGCAAGTGCTTATTTAAAGTGAAATATGTAAATGTGGGGGAACGATCCAAGATGGCTGACCACTAACATCTCAGGATTGCAGCTCCCAGTGAAAGTGCAGAGAATGAGAGGATGCCACACTTTCAGACAAATTTTGGTCACTCATGGAGCAGAAGATTCCCAGTGGAGAAGCTGCACGGGTCACCAGCATGACTCTTGTGGCTGGCGCAGCAGTTTTGCTGACACCTCAGTGCGGCAGCTCTTGGTGCAGAATAAACAGGACTGGTTCCCCTTCTGACTGAGGTTTTGAGGAGCCACATGGGTTGCCAGCATGACTCTTGTGGCTGGAGCAGTGGTTTTGATGGCACCTAGGCATGGCAGCTCTTGGTGCAGAGTAAACAGGACTGATTCCCCTTCTGACCAAGGTTTGGAGCTCCAGGAAGGCAGAGTCACCTATTACAGACTCAAGAAAGAAGCCAGACTGGAGATTCCCAGGCAGAAAAGCACCATCAGTCTTAACGCTGCTGTTTTGGCCAGTGCAGTGGGTTGCACATATTTTGGCCCTGGGAATTAACAACTTGGACATCCACTCAGAGACCTAATTTGAAAGTTGGTAATTACAAAGATGACAGGTGGATAAATTTACAATGATGGGAAGAAACCAGCATAAAAAGGCTGAGAATACTCAAAATCAGAATGCCTCTCCCTCTAAAGAGGATCACAGTTTCTCATCAACAAGGGAACAAGGCTTGATGGAGAACAAGCACATCCCATTAACAGAATCAGGCTTCAGAAGATGGATAATAAGAAACTTCTGTGAGTTAAAAGAACATGTTGTAGCCCAATGTAAAGAAACTAAGAACTTTGAAAAAAGGTTTGATGAACTCCTAATGAGAATAGACAACTTAGAGAGGAATATAAGTGAATTAATGGAACTGAAGAACACAATACGGGAACTCTGAGAAGTATGCACAGGTTTAAAAACTCGAATTGTTCAAGCAGAAGAAAGGATATCAGACGTCAAAGTCCAACTTAATGAAATAAAATGAGAAGACAAGAATAGAGAAAAAAGGATAAAAAGGAATGAGCAAAGTCTCCAAGAAATGTGAAACTATGTGAAAAGATCAAATTTACATTTGATAGGTGTACTTGAATGTGACAGAGAGAATGAATCCAAGCTGGAAAATATTCTTCAGGATATTATTCAGGAAATTTTTTCTAAACTAGCAAAGCAGGACAATATTCAACCCCAGGTAATACAGAGAACACCACAAAGATATTCCTCAAGAAGAGCAACCCCAAGGCACATAATCATTAGATTCCACAGGGTTGAAATGAAGGAGAAAATACTAAGGCAGCAGCCAGAGAGAAAGGTCAGGTTACCCACAAAGGGAAGCCTATCAGACTTACAGCAGATCTCTCAGCAGAAACTCGACAAGCCAGAAGAGAGTGGGGGCCAATATTCAACATTCTTAAAGAACAGAACTTTCAGCCCAGAATTTCATATCCTACCAAACTAAGCTACACAACTGAAGGAAAAATAAAATATTTTATGAACAAGCAAGTACTCAGAGATTTTATTACCACCAGGCCTGCTTTACAAGAGCTTCTGAAAGAAGCATTACACATAGAAAGAAACAACCAGTATTAGCCTTTCTAAAAATATATCAAAAAGTAAAGAGCATCAACATAAAGAAGAATTTACATCAACGAATGGATAAAACAACCAGTTAACATTAAATGGCAGTAATCCTAAATTTAAATTGACTAAATCCCCCTATCAAAAGATACAGCCAAAACCCAATGGTATGCTACATCCAGACCCATTTCACATGCAAGGATACAAAAAGACTCAAAACAAAGGGATGGAGAAAGATTTACCAACCAAATGGACAGCAAAAATAAATAAATAAATAAAAAGCAGTAGTTGCAATTCTCATATCTGATAAAATAGATTTTAAAGCCACAAAGATATAGTGGTAAAAGGATCAATGCAACAATAAGAGCTAATGATCCTAACACCCAGATACATAGAGACTTAGACTCAATGAGACAGAAAATTAATAAGAATATCAAGGATTTGAACTCAGATCCAGAACAAGTAAACTTAATAAATATTTATAGAGCTCTTTACTTTAAATACACAAAATATACATTCTTGTCAATACCACATCACACCTACTCATAGGTTTAAATGAAATATTGATTGGCCATTATTAATACCCATTTCTTTTAGAATAAAGCAACATTTTCATTCTCTCTCCCTTTTTCTTCCTCTTTCTTCCTCTCCTTCACTCCTTTTTTTTCTTTCCTTCTCTCAAAAAAACAAAAAAAGAAATTAACTTGTAGACCTCTAGATCCAGGTCGGCAATGTCTCTCTCATTGCCTGATTTCCTCTCTTCCCTTCTCTCCTTCCCTCCCTCAATCCCTCCCTCCCTCCCTTCCATTCTCCCTCCCTTCCTTCCTCCCTCCCTTTCTTCTTCCTTTCCTCCCTTCCTGCCTTCCTCCAGAAAAAAAAAAAGAAATATATAAATGAACTGTTGATGAAGATACTTATGGTATATGTTAAATTATTTTCTTTTACTGATTTTCTTTTGATAAACCAAAAGTAAAATTCTAAGCAACATCTGTCCCCAACCATCTGAATAGACTCCTCCTCTTGGTTTGGGGCATTCCAATGTTAACCTGAAAAACTAGTTAAGGCCATGATGGGAATTTGGAACTGGATATGCCTTATTTTACCCTCCCTTTTGGAATTAATAATAGAACAAACTATTTAAGTCTGATAAGAAACATTTACAATCTATTCTCTGAAGCCTACTACCTGGAGGCTTCATTGCATGATAAAACCTTGGTCTCCACAGCCCCTTATCTTAACCCAGACATTCTTTCTATTGATTCTAAGTTTTTAAAATAACAACTCTTTCAAACAACTGACAATCAGGAAATTTTTGTATCTCCTTTTCCCAGTCGTCCCACCTTTCTGGACTGAACCAATGTACATCTTATATGTATTTATTGATGCCTTATGTCTTTCTAAAATGTATAAAATCAAGTTGTGGACTGATCATCTTGGGCATATGTTCTGAGGATCTCCTGATCCTATGGCTATTTCATAGGCCATTATGGTCACTCATATTTGGCTCAGAATAAAACTCTTAAAATACTTTACAGAGTTTGACTCTTTTCATCAGCACTTTCTTAACAGGAAACAGAACACTCATTAGGATGTGAAATATGAAATTCTTGAGTGAAAAAAGAATTATCATCTGGACTTCTGAATTTATTTATTTTCCACAGTTCTCAGATGTGTATACATTTTATATATAGTCTCATAGAACTATGTTATGGTTTCTTTGAATAGACATAGATATTGATCCTTCCAGTCTTAATACTTGAGAAAGTTAGATTTATTTTATCTGCTCTCCTTTCTCAGGAAACAAACTGTCAGTCTTCCCAGATAGTATATAGAAGTTGAAACTCACCAGATCATTGCATATGGACAGTTAGATGCTAGACCCCTCACACATCATGACTGCCTTGGCCTCCTGCTTTCTGTTGACTATCTCCTCTTGCTTATCACTGCCTAATTCCTGTTTTCCAACAAATGGTTACATTTCTTCCCTGCTATATAAACACCTAATTTTAGATTATCAAGAACATAGATTTGAGACTGATCTCCCATCTCCTCAGCTGCAACACCCAATTAAAGCCTTCTTCCTTAGTAATACTAGTATCAGTGAGTGGCTTTCTGTGTGGCAAGTAGCAGGACCTAGACTAAAGTCCTGGTGTTTCAGTAATACTGTGAGTTTTTATCCAGTATCTTTATGTAATAATGTGTTGGCTAAATTCTTAGTCAAATTGTGTTTGTTAATGTTATCTATAGAGCAGATGTCTCAACTGAATACTTATTTGTTTGCTTTATTTATTTATTTATTTATTTATATTAATCACAATTAAATGAGATGGCAAATCATGGTGTTTTCCTTCTGAAATTATAGAACTGAGCCTACAGATTGAACTCTAAAATACATACCACATGAGACAATGGCTAGTATCTCTGTAGTGGTTTCCCTTATGTAGGTTTACAGTCAACATCACTAATATGTAGAGATTAGTACATTTAATACAGTATGTGTGCCAACCTTTGTATCAGTTATAAATATTTCTTTACCAACTGATTCACAATTGAAATACCTTTTTTAAGTTTTTAGAAAAGGCTATAGTATAAAGAAAGCCAGTGTGAGTGAGGGTGAATCTAAGGCATAGTTTCTTTTTATATAATAAATATAAAAAAATTAGTTCAGGGAAGGGAGGCAAGATGGTGTCAGAGAGGTGACTCAGGATTGCAGCTCTCAGTAAAGGCACAGAGGGTGAGTCCTAGCCGCATCCTCGGATGTTCCTTTTATGCCCACAGAGCGTTGAAAGTCCCAGATGTGGGAGAGATACAAAACAGCAGCCAGCTAATGCAGCTGGCTCCCACCGCCTCTTCAGCCTGCAGCGCAGCGCAGCACCAGCGGACCCGACGCAGGAACTCACTGGTCTGGGTGCCCTGTTAAACCGGCAATCTGAGATTTGGAAGGGCAGATTGGCATGTCCATCTGATTGAGCGGGACTTGGACAATGAGCCAGACCAGGAGTTTCCTGGGAAGCGTGATCTGAGCCGGGTAGTGGGCAGCGGCACGGGAGATCGCGGATCCCAGTGCCCTATCGGCAGGCTCCTGGGGCGCCAGTGAGAGAGTCAACCTTTCAGCTTGGGAGAGAGAGAGAGAGAGAGAGAGGACGGACTCTGAGGCAGGGAGCTGGGTGATCGGGCTCGGCAGGTCCCATGATCATGGGACAAGCAGGGCGGTGACTGGAGGCACTTGGGGCTGAGAGTTTTGTTGCGGCATCTAGGACGGTGCAGCCCGGTCAGGAGGGGCGTCCACCATTGATGACGAAGTGCACCCCACTTAAGTACCGCCCAGGACTGCCTGCTGTTGCCGAGGCAACCTGCCATAACAGAGAGACTCCGCTCCACAGCAGAAGGAGCCAGCAGCAACAGCGTGGACCTGCGCTAGCAGGTCAGAGCCCAGCAGGCAAATACTGAATAGACTGCCATCTAGTGGGGCAGGACAGTGCAACAGATACTCATAAAAGCCCCAACTCCCTGAGACAGAGCATCTAAGGGTGAAAAAAAAAAGAGTGGTGTTTTATGAGTTCTATTGCAGCAGACATAAACAACCTCCCAACAACCCTGAATGAACAACAGAGCTCACAGCTCAGCACTGGAGCTCCTATAAAGCACAGACTGTCTCCTCAAGCAGCTCCTGACCCCTGTATATCCAAGAGTCACCCCAGAAAGGACTAATCAGACTGACATTTGGCTGGCATCATTCTGGAACAAGGGCAGCAGAAGAAGAAACTGGTATCATCCCTCATTGTTCTGCAGCTGCTGCAGGTATACCCCAGACAAGCAGGGCCTGGGTGGACCTCAGCACTCATACAGCAGAGGATAGATCATTAGAGGAAAACTAAGTAACAGAAATACTTCATCATCAACAATCTCAGTGTCCACACAGAGACCCAATTGAAAAATCAGCCAATACTAAGGCGACAGGCGGATAAATCCATAAAGATGGGAAGAAACCAGCGCAAAAGGAGGAAAACACCCAAAACCAAAACACCTCACCTCCAAAAAAGGACCAAAACTCCTCACCAGCAAGGGAACAAAGCTGGATGGAGAATGAATGTGACGAAATGACGGAATCAGACTTCAGAAAGTGGATAATGAGAAACTTCAGTGAGCTAAAGGAACATGTTCTAAACCAGTGCAAAGAAACTAAGAACCTTGAAAAAGATTTGAAAAAGATTCGAGGAATTGATAACAAGAATGGACAACTTAGAGAGGAATATGAATGAATTGAAGGAGCTGAAAAACACAACACGAGAACTTGAAGCATGCACAAGTTTCAACAGCCGAATTGACCAAGCAGAAGAAAGAATATCAGAAGTTGAAGATCAACTCAATGAAATAAAATGAGAAACCAAGATTAAAGAAAAAGTGCAAAAGGAATGAACAAAATCTCCAAGAAATGTGGGACTATGTGAAGAGACCCAACCTACGTTTGATAGGTGTACCAGAATGTGACGAAGAGAATGAATCCAAGCTGGAAAACACTCTTCAGGATATTATCCAGGAAAATTTCCCCAACCTAGCAAGACAGGTCAATACTCAACTCCAGGAAATACAGAGAACACCACAAAGATACTCTGCAAGAAGAGCAACCCCAAGGCACATAATCGTCAGATTCACTAGGGTTGAAATGAAGGAGAAAATACTAAGGGCAGCCAGAGAGAAAGGTCAGGTCACCCACAAAGGAAGCCCATCAGACTCACAGCAGATCTCTTGGCAGAGACTCTACAAGCCAGAAGAGAGTGGGGGCCAATATTCAACATCCTTAAAGAAAAGAGCTTTCAACCCAGAATTTCATATCCAGCCAAACTGAGCTTCATAAGTGAAGGAAAAATAAAATCCTTCACGAACAAGCAAGTACTCAGAGATTTTGTCACCACTAGGCCTGCTTTACAAGAGCTCCTGAAAGAGGCACTACACATAGAAAGAAACAACCAGTTCCAGCCATCCTAAAAGCATACCAAATGCTAAAGACCATCAACAAAATGAAGAATGTACATGAACCAACGGGCAAAACAGCCAGCTAGCATCAAAATGGCAGTATCAAGAGTGTCCATCAACAGTCAGAAACAGATTATACCTAGGAATAGGGCCCAAATATGGCAACGAAAAATGGGAGAAGATTGAAACAGGAGGATACACAAGCTGAGGCAAGATGGCGTCAGAGAGGTGACTCAGGATTGCAGCTCTCAGTAAAGGCACAGAGGGTGAGTCCTAGCCGCATCCTCGGATGTTCCTTTTATGCCCACAGAGCGTTGAAAGTCCCAGATGTGGGAGAGATACAAAACGCTAGCAGCCAGCTAATGCAGCTGGCTCCCACCGCCTCTTCAGCCGGGCGCTGCAGCGCAGCACCCAGCGGACCACTCACTGGTCTGGGTGCCCTGTTAAACCCGGCAATCTGAGATTTGGAAGGGCAGATTGGCATGTCCATCTGATTGAGCGGGACTTGGACAATGAGCCAGACCAGGAGTTTCCTGGGAAGCGTGATCTGAGCCGGGTAGTGGGCAGCGGCACGGGAGATCGCCGGATCCCAGTGCCTATCGGCAGGCTCCTGGGGCGCCAGTGAGAGAGTCGACCTTTCAGCTTGGGAGAGAGAGAGAGGGACGGACTCTGAGGCAGGAGCTGGGTGATCGGGCTTGGCAGGTCCCATGCTCATGGGACAAGCAGGGCGGTGACTGGAGGCACTTGGGGCTGAGAGTTTTGTTGCTGGCATCTAGGACGGTGCAGCCCGGTCAGGAGGGGCGTCCACCATTGATGACAGTGCACCCCACTTAAGTACCGCCCAGGACTGCCTGCTGTTGCCGAGGCAACCTGCCATAACAGAGAGACTCCGCGCTCCACAGCAGAAGGGAGCCCAGCAGCAACAGCGTGGACCTGCGCTAGCAGGTCAGAGCCCCAGCAGGCAAATACTGAATAGACTGCCATCTAGTGGGGCAGGACAGTGCAACAGATACTCATAAAAGCCCCAACTCCCTGAGACAGAGCATCTAAGGGTGAAAAAAAAAAGAGTGGTGTTTTATGAGTTCTATTGCAGCAGACATAAACAACCTCCCAACAACCCTGAATGAACAACAGAGCTCACAGCTCAGCACTGGAGCTCCTATAAAGCACAGACTGTCTCCTCAAGCAGCTCCCTGACCCTGTATATCCAAGAGTCACCCCAGAAAAGGACTAATCAGACTGACATTTGGCTGGCATCATTCTGGAACAAGGGCAGCAGAAGAAGAAACTGGTATCATCCCTCATTGTTCTGCAGCTGCTGCAGGTATACCCCAGACAAGCAGGGCCTGGGTGGACCTCAGCACTCATACAGCAGAGGATAGATCATTAGAGGAAAACTAAGTAACAGAAATACTTCATCATCAACAATCTCAGTGTCCACACAGAGACCCAATTGAAAAATCAGCCAATACTAAGACGACAGGCGGATAAATCCATAAAGATGGGAAGAAACCAGCGCAAAAAGAAGGAAAACACCCGAAACCAAAACACCTCACCTCCAAAGGACCAAAACTCCTCACCAGCAAGGAACAAAGCTGGATGGAGAATGAATGTGACGAAATGACGGAATCAGACTTCAGAAAGTGGATAATGAGAAACTTCAGTGAGCTAAAGGAACATGTTCTAAACCAGTGCAAAGAAACTAAGAACCTTGAAAAAGATTTGAAAAAGATTCGAGGAATTGATAACGAGAATGGACAACAGAGAGGAATATGAATGAATTGAAGGAGCTGAAAACACAACGAGAACTTGAAGCATGCACAAGTTTCAACAGCCGAATTGACCAAGCAGAAGAAAGAATATCAGAAGTTGAAGATCAACTCAATGAAATAAAATGAGAAACCAAGATTAAAGAAAAAGTGCAAAAAGGAATGAACAAAATCTCCAAGAAATGTGGGACTATGTGAAGAGACCCAACCTACGTTTGATAGGTGTACCAGAATGTGATGAAGAGAATGAATCAAGCTGGAAAACACTCTTCAGGATATTATCCAGGAAAATTTCCCCAACCTAGCAAGACAGGTCAATACTCAACTCCAGGAAATACAGAGAACACCACAAAGATACTCTGCAAGAAGAGCAACCCCAAGGCACATAATCGTCAGATTCACTAGGTTGAAATGAAGGAGAAAATACTAAGGGCAGCCAGAGAGAAAGGTCAGGTCACCCACAAAGGGAAGCCCATCAGACTCACAGCAGATCTCTCGGCAGAGACTCTACAAGCCAGAAGAGTGGGGCCAATATTCAACATCCTTAAAGAAAAGAGCTTTCAACCCAGAATTTCATATCCAGCCAAACTGAGCTTCATAAGTGAAGGAAAATAAAATCCTTCACGAACAAGCAAGTACTCAGAGATTTTGTCACCACTAGGCCTGCTTTACAAGAGCTCCTGAAAGAGGCACTACACATAGAAAGAAACAACCAGTTCCAGCCATCCTAAAAGCATACCAAATGCTAAAGACCATCAACAAAATGAAGAATGTACATGAACCAACGGGCAAAACAGCCAGCTAGCATCAAAATGGCAGTATCAAATTCACACATAACAATATTAACCCTGAATGTAAATGGGCTAAATGCACCAATCAAAAGACACAGACTGGCAAATTGGATAAAAACCAAAACCCATCGGTGTGCTGTATCCAGGAAACCCACCTCACATGCAAAGATACACAAAGGCTCAAAATAAAGGGATGGAGGAAGATTTACCAAGCAAATGGAGAGCAAAAAAGCAGGAGTTGCAATTCTCATCTCTGATAAAATAGACTTTAAAGTAACAAAGATCAAAAGGGACAAAGAAGGTCATTACATAATGGTAAAAGGATCGATACAACAAGAAGAGCTAACGATTCTAAATATATATGGACCCAATGTAGGAGCACCCAGATATATAAGGCAAGTTCTTAATGACTTACAAAGGACTTAGACTCCCACACAATAATAGTGGGAGACTTTAACACTCCACTGTCAATAGCAGACAGATCAACCAGACAGAAAATTAACAAGGATATCCAGGACTTGAACTCAGACCTGGAACAAGCAAACCTGATAGACATTTACAGAACTCTCCACCCCAAATCCACAGAATATACATTCTTCTCAGCACCACATCACACCTACTCCAAAATTGACCACATAATTGGAAGTAAAGCACTCCTCAGCAAATGCAAAACAACTGAAATAATAACAAACAGTCACTCAGAACATAGTGCAATAAAGTTGGAACTCAGGATTCAGAAAATAATTCAGAACCACACAGCAACATGAAAACTGAAGAACTGGCTCATGAATGTTGATTGGATAAACAATGAAATGAAGGCAGAGATAAAGAAGTTCTTTGAAACCAAGGAGAACGAAGACACAACGTACCAGAATCACTGGGACACATTTAAAAGAGTCTGTAGAGGAAAATATATGGCAATAAGTGCCCACATGAGAAGAGTGGAGAGATCTAAAATTGACACCCTATCTTCAAAATTGAAAGAGCTGGAGAAGCAAGATCAAAAAGGCTCAAAACCTAGCCGAAGACAAGAAATAACTAAGATCAGAGCAGAACTGAAGGAGATAGAGACAAGAAAACCCTTCAAAAATCAATAAATCTAAGAGCTGGTTTTCGAAAAGATCAACAAAATAGACAGACCACTAGCCAGACTGATAAAAAGAGAGAGAACAACCAAATAGATGCAATAAAAAACGATAAAGGAAATCACCACAGATTCCACAGAAATTCAAACCATCATCAGAGAATACTACAAACAACTCTATGCACATAAACTAGTAAATCAGGAAGAAATGGATAAATTCCTGGATGCTGATGTCCTCCATGTCTAAACAAGGAGGAAGACGAAACTATGAATAGACCAATAACAAGATCTGAAGTTGAGGCAGCAATTAAAAGCCTACCACACAAAAAGCCCAGGTCCAGATGGGTTCACAGCTGAATTCTACCAGACACACAAAGAGGATCTGGTACCATTCCTTCTGAAACTATTCCAAATAATCCAAAAGAGAACCCTTCCCAAATCATTTTATGAGACCAACATCATCCTGATACCAAAACCTGGCAGAGACTCAACAAGAAAAGAAAACTTCAGGCCAATATCCATGATGAACATAGATGCAAAAATCTTCAATAAAATACTGGCAAACCGATTGCAACAGCACATTAAAAACTTATCCATCATGATCAAGTAGGATTCATCCGGGGATGCAAGGCTGGTTCAACATACAAGTCTATAAATGTAATTCACCACATAAACAGAAGCAAAACAAAAATCACATGATTATCTCAATTGATGCAGAAGGCATTTGACAAAATTCAACAGCCCTTTATGCTAAAACCCTCAATAAACTTGGTATTGATGGAACATATCTCAAAGTAATAAAAGCTATTTATGACAAACCAACAGCCAATATCATACTTAATGGGCAAAACTGGAAGCATTCCCTTTGAAATCCGGCACTAGAACAAGGATGCCCTCTCTCACCACTTCTATTCAACATAGTACTGGAAGTTCTAGCCAGAGCAATCAGGCAAGAAAAAGAAATAAAGGGTATTCAAATAGGAAGGTGGAAGCCAAATTGTCTCTGTTGCAGGCGACATGATAGTATACCTAGAATCACCTCAGCCCAAAAGCTCCTGCAACTGATAAGCAACTTCAGCAAAGTCTCAGGATATAAAATCAATGTTCAAAAATCACAAGCATTCCTATACACCAATAACAGACTTAAAGAGAACCAAATCAAGAACGAACTGCCATTCACAATTGCTACAAAGAAAATAAAATACCTAGGAATACAACTCACTAGGAATGTAAGGGACCCTTTAAGGAAAACTACAAACAACTGCTCAACGAAATAAGAGAGGACACAAACAGATGGAGAAACATTCCATGTTCGTGGTTAGGAAGAATCAATATCGTGAAAATGGCTATACTGCCCAAAGTAATTTACACAATCAATGCTATCCCCATCAAACTACCATTGAATTTCTTCACAGAACTGGAAAACCACCATGAATTTCATATGGAACCAAAAAGAGCCCGATAGCCAAGTCAATTCTAAGCAAAAGAACACAGCGGAGGCATCACGCTACCAGACTTCAAACTATACTACAAGGCTACAGTAATCAAAACAGCATGGTACTGGTACCAAAACAGAGATATAGACCAATGGAACAGAACAGAGGCATCGGAGGCAACACAACATATCTACAACCATATTATCTTTGATAAACCAGACAAAAACAGGCAATGGGGAAAGGATTCCTATTTAATAAATGGTGTTGGGAAAACTGGCTAGCCATGTGCAGAAAGCAGAAACTGGACCCCTTCCTGACACCTTACACTAAAATTAACTCCAGATGGATTAAAGACTTAAACGTAAGACCTGACACCATAAAAACCCTAGAAGAAAATCTAGGCAAAACCATTCAGGACATAGGAGTAGGCAAGGACTTCATGAACAAAACACCAAAAGCATTGGCAACAAAAGCCAAAATAGACAAATGGGACCTAATCAAACTCCACAGCTTCTGCACGGCAAAAGAAACAGTCACTAGAGTGAATCGGCAACCATCAGAATGGGAAAAAATCTTTGCAGTTTACACATCTGACAAAGGGTTGATATCCAGAATTTACAAAGAACTCAAACAGATTTACAGGAAAAAACAAACAAGCCCATTCAAAAATGGGCAAAGGATATGAACAGAAACTTTACAAAAGAAGACATACATGAGGCCAACAAACATATGAAAAAGTGCTCATCGTCATTGGTCATTAGAGATGCAAATCAAAACCACATTGAGATACCATCTCACGCCAGTTAGAATGGCGATCATTAAAAATCTGGAGACAGCAGATGCTGGAGAGGATGTGGAGAAATAGGAACACTCTTACACTGTTGGTGGGAGTGTAAATTAGTTCAACCATTGTGGAAGACAGTGTGGCGATTCCTCAGGGACCTAGAAATAGAAATTCCATTTGACCCAGCAATCCCATTACTGGGTATCTATCAAGGACTATAAATCGTTCTACTATAAGGACACATGCACACGAATGTTCATTGCAGCACTGTTTACAATAGCAAAGACCTGGAACCAACCCAAATGCCCAACGATGATAGACTGGACTGGGAAAATGTGGCACATATACACCATGGAATATTATGCAGCAATCAAAAATGATGAGTTTGTGTCCTTTGTAGGGACATGGATGAATCTGGAGAACATCATTCTCAGCAAAGTGACACAAGATCAGAAAAAGAAATACCGCATATACTCACTCATAGGTGGGTGAGAAAAATAGGAACACATGGACACAGAGAGGCGGTCTACTATACACTGCGGACTGTAGGGGGGAATGGGGGAGGGACAGCGGGGGGCGCTTGGGGGGATAGCCTGGTGATGAATACCAAGTGTGGGTGAGGGGGAGGAAAGCAGCAAAGCACATTGCCATGTGTGTACCTATGCAACTATTTTGCTTGTTCTGCACATGTACCCCCAAACCTATAATGCAATAAAAATTAAAAAAAAAAAATTTTTTTGGTAAAAAAAAAAAAATTAATTCAATGAAAATATTGCTTAAATTAAAGGCTGAAGATTTTATAATGTGAGCATGGCCTCTTTTTTTTTTTCTTTTTCTTTTCTTCAGAACTGGAAGGAAAGTCTGCATATACCTTTGCATCTACAAGAAAGTAGCAAAAATTTGTTGTATTTATTTGTTTGAGATCATGCATTATTAGTAGGAGAATTGAGGCTCTCACTCCTAATAAAAAGCAATCCCTCAAATCAAGCTCTTATATATAGGGAATTCTTATTAATTCACTTACAACTCAGTGCAAATGGATTTAAAAGCATTCCTTCAAATTTAGGGGGAAAATAAAGTATTGGGTTATGTTAAAGATTATGTTAAAAAATCATATTTTAAAAACAATACCATTGTCAAGATCTGACCTGTTAGATTAGTTATCATATGCTTGAAAGAACAATCTAGAAGAATAATAAAAGAACATGTTAAAAACAATTTCCAATTATTCTGAAAACTTAATAGAAAAATTGTTGAAACAATTGTTCTGGCAAAATGCCTTTCAGTGTTCAAAATAAAAATGAGATGAAGAATACTATAATATCATATCATTTTGTTGAAATATTATACAAAATTAATACTCAAAAATCGTTTAACTTTTAGTAATAAATATCAAATGCTATTTATAAATACATATTAAAATTCCCTATTTAATAGAAAAATTGTGTATTTTAAGAAAAAATAAACATTTTGCTTTCCCTCACTATTGCCTATGAATTTTTTTGACATTTTAGTGTAAAATGCACCCATTTAAAATATACCCACTGATGTGTTTTGATAAATGTATACACCTGCATCATTACTACCATAGTCAAGATAAAATTCATTCCATCACCTACACTTGAATTTTTTCATTGCTTCTGCAATCAGTTTTCCTTCTTACTGCTAGCTCCAGGCAATCACTGTAAATTTAATTCATTTTTTAAATTTAAAAATAATTAGAGACTCAGAGACACTACCCATTGATGCCAGCTCATAGCTACTAGCTGCTGGTGGTGGTTTGTATTTATGCTCAAACTGATGCGTTAGGCGGGATTACATTTTCCTTTGAGTTTTGGCTGGAGTGGGGCAGGTATTGTTTAAAAGTTTTTCTCCCAGGTTTCCTTTTCCTGATTATTTGGCTAGAGATATCAGGCTTTTCTCAGGACTTGTTTTGGCGGTGCCTCTTGGTCGATCTAGGTCACAGGTTTCTCCAGCAACACTTCTGGCATTTATAAGTGGCAAACAAAAATCTCAGGAATCTCAACAAATAAAAATCTTACTGCCATTTTATTACTGGACAAGATAACTTTAACAGTACCCACAGCTTGACTAAACTTCTTACAGGTTTCTTTTTGACTACAGGCCCCTGACCTCTTTCCTTACAGCATTTACATTAGAAAACTTTTCATTGTTAACTCTCTGCCTCTGGGAGATACAAATCTTCTCCCAGCTTTTTGCCAATCTTAGAACCCAGTAATACTTTCTCTTAATCAGTTCCAACCATGTTGCTGAAAACAACATGATTCCATTTTTTATGACTAAATAACATTCCGTTGTGTGTGTGTGGCACATTTTTAATTCATAGATTAATAACTAGAATATATAAAGGACTCAAACAACTCAATAGCAAAACAACAAATAATCTGATTTACAACTGGGAAAAAGGTCTAGATCGACATTTCTCAAAAGAAGATGTAGAATTAGCCCACGGGTATATAAAAAAATGCTGAGCATCACTAACCAGCAGGAAAATGCAAATCAAACCCACAATGAGACATTATCTCACACAAGTTAAAATGGCTATTATCAAAGGACAAAAATAAATGCTGGCAAGAGAGCAGAGAAAGGGAAACCCTCATACCTTATTGATGGGAATGCAAATCAATACAACCACTACAAAAAACAGTAGAGAGATTTCTGAAAACCTAAACACAGAACTACCATTTACTTTAGCAATCCCACTGCTGGGCATATAGCTTAAAGAAAGAAAATCAATGTATTGAAGAGCTAGCTGCAGTCCTGTGCAATTTTTCTTTTACATGTCTCAGGTCTTGAGGCTTCTAGTTAAATCTCTCTTTTCTTTTGTTTAGTCCACTGAATTTTCAGTTTTAAGGGTGAGGACTAGGGAGAAACAAGGCTACTTCATCTTGGTTTCCTATAGAATTTATTCATGGATAATGAAGAATTCCTTTATAAAGATCGTGTTTTACAATTGCATTTGTCTGTGACTTATTTTCATTATTTTCACAATTGCCTTGCCATGAGAGTTACACAAGGAAGATTGTTGAGTGAAGAAATACTCTTTCTAGAGTAGTTACATCCACTAAGGTAACTTTTATCCTGTCATTCACAGTGTGTCTCATAGATCAAGATGAGTATGGTAAAATCTCAGGTAATGACCAAAACACTGCATGTTCTCACTCATAAGTGGGTGTTGAACAATTAGAACACATGAACACAGGGAGGTGAACATCACACACTGGGGCCTGTTGGGGGCTTTGGGGACTAGGGGAGGGATAGCAGGGAGTGGGGGATTGGGGAGGGATAGCATTAGGAGAAATACCTAATGTAGTTGATTGGGGATGGATGCAAAAACCACCATGGCATGTGTATACCTATGTAACAATGCTGCACAATCTGCACATGTACCCCAGAACTTAATGTATAATTTAAAAACTGAGGTTTATGATTTCATTTCTAGTATTCATTTTCATTATGCATTGCTTCTCAGAATCTTTAAATATCAATGTTAACATTTTAAACATTAAAGTAGCTTTCAAAGCCAAGATATTTTAACATGCCTCATACAAAAAGATATTTATAACATTTTGTTTAGTCATAAGCAAGTAGTTTGATAATTTAGAAATTCTGAGAGTTCATGAGAAAATAAAACTTGAAGCTTTATTTTACAGTTTGAAAGAATAATGTATAGAAACATTCCAGAGAAGGTTTCTGAAAGAAGGTGAGCAGTTGCTACATTTATAATTCAATATATTTTGATACCTAATTAGCTAGGGATAAATACAAAGGAATGATTAAACCAGCAAAGGATTGGGGGTTCAAGCATGACTAAACTGAAAAATCAAATGTAATGTTTGATCAGTTTAATCCATCACAAGAAGTTTTGATATCAACATGGACCTGGCTCATAAACAACGTCCCATACAAAACTGTACATATTTGATTTTTCTCAGTCAACAATAAAGTCCTTTTATCTCTCCAAGTTAATAACAGGAAAAGGACGTAGTGAGTTTATAATGCAAAACAATAATATCTAAATAGAAAAAAGTTAAAAGGTTAATTACTATTAACTTTAGCTTAGAAGACATAATTTTGCCATAATTAAAATTGTATGTACTTAAAGTTCTTTATTTTAATTTTGTTGGAAGAAATACTAGCATGTAATCACTGAAAGAAGTGAATAAAATATGAAGTGCTAAACATTTCAAAAAATATTTAGCATTTTTTGAAATGCTAAACACATTTCAAACTCCACATTCAAATTTTGGTTAAGAGTATAAAATGAAATGTTAAAAACGAACAAGATAGCAATGTCCTTCAATAATAATGCAGCATAAAATGTTTTATTCAGTCAATATTTCTCTTTATAATAATGTGTTTTATGATCTTTGAAAAAATATGAAGACTACATAAAATAAAGTTTAAAAATACCTTCTATATGGGAGAATAAAGAATCAATGGAATGGATTCAGATGAATGGAAACTGATGATGCTATATATTTTTAATGGTTTTATTGCACTATAAGTTATATGAACTGCAAATATGAAAAATGAAATTTGATAAGGCTTGGTATATATGTATACTCACGAATCTATTATATTCTCATAATAAGCACAAGAAACATACCCTTCAACCCAGTAAGTTCCTCATGCCCCGTTGTAATCCCCACCCCACTTAACTGTAATCAGGCAAAGACTGATCTGCTTTTTGATGCTACAGATGAGTTGGCATTTCCCTAAGGATAAATAAAATTGAACATCTTTTCACATGCTTACTTGCCATCAGTGTGTTTGTATGGTAAAATGTCTGTTCAAAGCTTTTGCTTGTTGTTTCTTTCTTTATTTAATTTTTAGACTTGGGTAGTTTACTATTTATGAACAAAGTTATACTTTTTCTCTGTATATTCTGAATGCAAATCGTTTGTCAGATATTTATGTTGCAAATGTTTTCTCCAACTTTGGTACTTGACTATTTTCTGAAAATGCTTTGAAGAACTAAGTCTTGTGGTGATTGATACAGCTTGGTTGTGTCCCCACCCAAATCTCATCTTGAATTGTAGCTCTTATACTTCCCCTGTGTTGAGGTAGGAATCCAGTGGGAGATAATCAAATCATGAGGATCTTTTCTGTGCTGTTCTTGTGATAGTGAATGTTTCATGAGATTTGATGGTTTCACAAAGGGAGTTCTCCTGCACACTCTCTCTCTTGCTTGCTGCCATGTCCCTTTGCTCTTCCTTCATCTTCTGCCATGATGGCGAGGACTCATCAGCCATGTGGAGCTGTGAGTCCATTAAACCTCTTTCCTTTGTAAGTTACCCAGGCTCAGGCATGTCTTTATTAGCAGGGTCAAAACAGATGAAAACAGTGATAAAATATATTTTATTTATTTTTATGGATTCTGCTTTTGGTATTAAATCTGGGAAACCTTTAACAAAAATTGTCTCAGCGATTTTTTCTACAATTATCCTAGAAGTTTCAGACATTTAAGGTTTATATTTAGGTCCCTGATGTAATTTGAATTAGTTTGGGGTGACAGTTCATTCTTTTTCCTTCCTTTTGCTTTTCAGCCTATGAATTCTGTATTGTTTCAGCACCGTTTATTCAAAAGGTTATCCTTTCTTCTCTGAATTGCCTGTGAATCTGTGTTAAAAATTGGTTAACCTTATGTGTATAGATCTGTTTCAGCATCTTCTATGCCATTAATGTTTTTGTTTATCTTTACACCAGTACTACTGTGTCCTAATTACTGTAGCTTTTTAATATTATTAAAATCAGGTGATGTTAGTTTTTCATCTTTGTTTCTTTTTTAAAGTTGTTCTGACGATTGTAAATCCTTTCCATTTCTGATTTTAGAATACATAGGCCAATTTCTATTTTAAAATCCTGCTGGAATTTTTATTGGGATTATGTTGAATCTATTGGTCAATTTGAGATGATTTATATCTTAAAACTGATGAATATTTTAACAATGCATCTCTCTTTTTATTAAGGTCTTTCATTTCTGTAAGCAAAGTTATTGCAATTTTCAGTATATAGTTCCTGCATCACCTTTTTCTACTTTTATATTTTTTAATATTTTGTTTCTATTGATAATCATAGTTTCCTTAATTTGTTTCTAATTATTGCTAGTATAAAGACTATAATTAGTTTTTTTGTATGTATCTTGTATTTTGCAACCTAAACTCACAATAACTCTATAGTGTTTTTGTAGATTTCATCACATTTTCTACATAGGTAATCATGTTTTCTGTGAATAAAGATGATTTTCCTTTTTCCTTTTCAGTTTTGGTCTTCTCTTTCTTTTTCTTGTCCTTTGAACTGGCTGGAATTCCAGTCCAATGTGAATATAAATGATAATGGACTTCCATGTTTTGTTTCTGATCTTAGTGAAAGAGCGTTCAATTTTTCACAATTAAGTTTGAGATTAGCTGTAGGTTTTTCTTAAAAATTCTTTATTGGGTTCAAGAAGTACCCTTGCATTTCTTGTTTGCCAAAAGATGTATTGTCATTTCTATTGGCTTTCTTTGTTTTGTCTTAAAATAAGAAATAGATAATTTTCTGTGTCTACTGAGAGCACCATATGGTTTTTCTTTTAAATTGTTATATAGGCTGGGCGCAGTGGCTCATGTCTGTAATCCCAGCACTTTGGGAGGCCGAGGTGGGTAGATCATGAGGTCAAGAGATCTAGACCATCCTGGTCAACATGGTGAGACCCCATCCCTACTAAAAATTACAAAAAATTAACTGGGCATGGTGGCGGGTGCCTGTAATCCCAGCTACTCGGGAGGCTGAGGCAGGAGAATTGCTTGAAACCAGGAGAAGGAGGTTGCAGTGAGCCAGGATGGAGCCATTGCACTCCAGTCTGGGTAACAAGAGCGAAACTCCGTCTCAAAAAAAAAATTGTTATATAGTAAATTAGATTAAGCAACTCTCAAATATTAAACCAAACTTTTACTCCTAGGATAAACCCTATTGGGTAATGATAAAGTTTTGTATATAAATTTGGATATGATTTGTTAATGTTTTGTTTAGAATTTTTGTACCTATATTCATGAGGAATATGGATTTGTAGTTTTATTTTCTTTTCTTTTTATTTATTTTTATTTATTTTTATTTTTATTTTTATTTTTATTTTTATTTTTATTTTTAATTTTTATTGCGTTATAGGTTTGGGGTACATGTGCAGAACGAGCAAGATAGTTGCACAGGCACACACATGGCAGTGTGCTTTGCTGCCTTCCTCCCCCTCACCCACACTTGGTATTCATCCCCAGGCTATCCCCCAGCCCCCACGCTGTCCCTCCCCTTTCCCCAACAGTCCCAGTGTATAGTAGACTGCCTCTCTGTGTCCATGTGTTCTTATTTTTCTCACCCACCTATGAGTGAGTATATGCGGTATTTCTTTTTCTGTTCTTGTGTCAGTTTGCTGAGAATGATGTTCTCCAGATTCATCCATGTCCTGACAAAGGACATAAACTCATCATTTTTGATTGCTGCATAATATTCCATGGTGTATATGTGCCACATTTTCCCAGTCCAGTCTGTCATCGTTGGGCATTTGGGTTGGTTCCAGTTCTTTGCTATTGTAAACAGTGCTGCAATGAACATTCGTGTGCATGTGTCCTTATAGTAGAACGATTTATAGTCCTTTGGATAGATACCCAGTAATGGGATTGCTGGGTCAAATGGAATTTCTATTTCTAGGTCCCTGAGGAATCGCCACACTGTCTTCCACAATGGTTGAACTAATTTACACTCCCACCAACAGTGTAAGAGTGTTCCTATTTCTCCACATCCTCTCCAGCATCTGCTGTCTCCAGATTTTTTAATGATCGCCATTCTAACTGGTGTGGGATGATATCTCAATGTGGTTTTGATTTGCATCTCTCTAATGACCAATGATGATGAGCACTTTTTCATATGTTTGTTGGCCTCATGTATGTCTTCTTTTGTAAAGTTTCTGTTCATATCCTTTGCCCATTTTTGAATGGGCTTGTTTATTTTTCCTGTAAATCTGTTTGAGTTCTTTGTAAATTCTGGATATCAGCCCTTTGTCAGATGTGTAAACTGCAAAGATTTTTCCCATTCTGATGGTTGCCGATTCACTCTAGTGACTGTTTCTTTTGCCGTGCAGAAGCTGTGGAGTTTGATTAGGTCCCATTTGTCTATTTTGGTTTTGTTGCCAATGCTTTTGGTGTTCTCTTTCTTTTCTTGTCCTTTGAACTGGCTGGAATTCCAGTCCAATGTGAATATAAATGATAATGGACTTCCATGTTTTGTTTCTGATCTTAGTGAAAGAGCGTTCAATTTTTCACAATTAAGTTTGAGATTAGCTGTAGGTTTTTCTTAAAAATTCTTTATTGGGTTCAAGAAGTACCCTTGCATTTCTTGTTTGCCAAAAGATGTATTGTCATTGCTATTGGCTTTCTTTGTTTTGTCTTAAAATAAAAAATAGATAATTTTGTGTCTATTAAGAGTACCATATGGTTTTCCTTTTTAAATTGTTATATAGGCTGGGCGCAGTGGCTCATGTCTGTAATCCCAGCACTTTGGGAGGCCGAGGTGGGTAGATCATGAGGTCAAGAGATCTAGACCATCCTGGTCAACATGGTGAGACCCCATCCCTACTAAAAATTACAAAAAATTAACTGGGCATGGTGGCGGGTGCCTGTAATCCCAGCTACTCGGGAGGCTGAGGCAGGAGAATTGCTTGAAACCAGGAGAAGGAGGTTGCAGTGAGCCAGGATGGAGCCATTGCACTCCAGTCTGGGTAACAAGAGCGAAACTCCGTCTCAAAAAAAAAATTGTTATATAGTAAATTAGATTAAGCAACTCTCAAATATTAAACCAAACTTTCACTCCTGGGATAAACCCTATTGGGTAATGATAAAGTTTTGTATATAAATTTGGATATGATTAGTTAACATTTTGTTTAGAATTTTTGTACCTATATTCATGAGGAATATGGATTTGTAGTTTTATTTTCTTTTCTTTTTTTTATTTATTTTTATTTATTTTTATTTTTTATTTTTTATTTTATTTTATTTTATTTTTTAATTTTTATTGCGTTATAGGTTTGGGGGTACATGTGCAGAACGAGCAAGATAGTTGCACAGGCACACACATGGCAGTGTGCTTTGCTGCCTTCCTCCCCCTCACCCACACTTGGTATTCATCCCCAGGCTATCCCCCCCAGCCCCCCACGCTGTCCCTCCCCCTTTCCCCCCAACAGTCCCCAGTGTATAGTAGACTGCCTCTCTGTGTCCATGTGTTCTTATTTTTCTCACCCACCTATGAGTGAGTATATGCGGTATTTCTTTTTCTGTTCTTGTGTCAGTTTGCTGAGAATGATGTTCTCAGATTCATCCATGTCCTACAAAGGACACAAACTCATCATTTTGATTGCTGCATAATATTCCATGGTGTATATGTGCCACATTTTCCCAGTCCAGTCTGTCATCGTTGGGCATTTGGGTTGGTTCCAGTTCTTTGCTATTGTAAACAGTGCTGCAATGAACATTCGTGTGCATGTGTCCTTATAGTAGAACGATTTATAGTCCTTTGGATAGATACCCAGTAATGGGATTGCTGGGTCAAATGGAATTTCTATTTCTAGGTCCCTGAGGAATCGCCACACTGTCTTCCACAATGGTTGAACTAATTTACACTCCCACCAACAGTGTAAGAGTGTTCCTATTTCTCCACATCCTCTCCAGCATCTGCTGTCTCCAGATTTTTTAATGATCGCCATTCTAACTGGTGTGGGATGATATCTCAATGTGGTTTTGATTTGCATCTCTCTAATGACCAATGATGATGAGCACTTTTTCATATGTTTGTTGGCCTCATGTATGTCTTCTTTTGTAAAGTTTCTGTTCATATCCTTTGCCCATTTTGAATGGGCTTGTTTATTTTTCCTGTAAATCTGTTTGAGTTCTTTGTAAATTCTGGATATCAGCCCTTTGTCAGATGTGTAAACTGCAAAGATTTTTTTCCCATTCTGATGGTTGCCGATTCACTCTAGTGACTGTTTCTTTTGCCGTGCAGAAGCTGTGGAGTTTGATTAGGTCCCATTTGTCTATTTTGGTTTTTGTTGCCAATGCTTTTGGTGTTTTGTTCATGAAGTCCTTGCCTACTCCTATGTCCTGAATGGTTTTGCCTAGATTTTCTTCTAAGGTTTTTATGGTGTCAGGTCTTACGTTTAAGTCTTTAATCCATCTGGAGTTAATTTTAGTGTAAGGTGTCAGAAAGGGGTCCAGTTTCTGCTTTCCACACATGGCTAGCCAGTTTTTCCAACACCATTTATTAAATAGGGAATCCTTTCCCCATTGCCTGTTTTTGTCTGGTTTATCAAAGATAATATGGTTGTAGATATGTTGTGTTGCCTCCGATGCTTCTGTTCTGTTCCATTGGTCTATATCTCTGTTTTGGTACCAATACCATGCTGTTTTGATTACTGTAGCCTTGTAGTATAGTTTGAAGTCTGGTAGCGTGATGCCTCCCGCTTACTGGGTATCTATCCAAAAGACTATAAATCATTTTACTATAAGGACATATGCACACGAATGTTCATTGCAGCACTGTTTACAATAGCAAAGACCTGGAACCAACCCAAATGCCCATCGATGATAGACTGGACTGGGAAAATGTGGCACATATACACCATGGAATATTATGCAGCAATCAAAAATGATGAGTTTGTGTCCTTTTTAAGGACATGGATGAATCTGGAGAACATCATTCTCAGCAAACTGACACAAGAACAGAAAAAGAAATACTGCATATACTCACTCATAGGTGGGTGAGAAAAATGGGAACACATGGACACAGAGAGGCTGTCTACTATACACTGGGGACTGTTGGGGGAAATGGGGAAGGGACAGCGGGGGGGCTGGGGGGTTGGCCTGGGGATGAATACCAAGTGTGGGTGAAGGGGAGGAAGGCAGCAAAACACACTGCCATATGTGTACCTATGCAACTATCTTGCACATTCTGCACATGTACCCCAAAACCTATAATGCAATAAAAATTTTAAAAAATAAAAAAATAAAAAGATTCTGCGTTTCTTCAATGGTTCACTCATTGCAGCCATCTTTATTTTTATGTCATTGCACATATTTAAAATTGCCCTTTTAAAAAGTTGTTTTTTGCTTCATTTTGTTTTGTTTTTCCTGCTAATACCAAATGCTGAAATCATCTTGAGGTCCATTTCTCGTGATTGATTTTGGTTTTTATTTGGGTCACATTGTTCTGTGCCTTCATAGTTTTAGTAATTACTAACTCATAAACTTAGCAATAATTCTCTACATTTGATTGTATTCTAAGAATTTTCAGTGATGTCACATGCAGAATCTGGTATCTATTCTCTCCTCCAAACATCTCTGACAGTTTTTCTATTGTGTACTTGGTCATCTTAAAAACACTACCTAAACTAGTAGAATGTTGGTTTAAAATTCGGTTACTGTAGACATGCCTCATTTTTTTCCAATCTTATGGATAATTCTTATTCCTGGCATAAGGAATTTGCTCAGAGAGCATTACCTGTCTGGGGGTTCACTGTAAAGCTCAGGTTGTCTATCAATACCTTTTAAGTGGGAGAATTCAAACACTAAACTCCATGTTCTATGCTGTGCACAGTAACTAAAATCTATGCTCAGGTTTTAGTCTTCTGTTATTTTCAACTGGATTTCTCTGTCCCATTAATGTAAAAATCATGAATCAGCCATGAATTTGAGAAGAACATACACATATTATGTATTTGTGTATATACATATACACAAACTTACTTCTCTGTGACTTCCTTCATCTGCATTTTCCCCCAGTGCCTTACAGCTGTTCTGACAGCCTGGACCTTCAACTTCTAATTGAGTGCTAATGATGTTCTTCCATAAGACCTATAGAGGGCCCTCAGAGAAGGAGACATGTAAATGTATCTCTCTCTTTTTTTTTTAATTTTTTAAATTTTTATTGCATTATAGGTTTTGGGGTACCTGTGCAGAATGTGCAAGGTAGATGTATAGGCACACACATGGCAGTGTGTTTTGCTTCCTTCCTTCCCTTCACCCACACTTGGCATTTATCCCCATGCTATCCTTCCCCAGCCCCTCCCTCAGTCCCTCCCCCATTCCACCCAATAGACCCCAGTGTGTAGTAGACCCCCTCCCTGTGTCCATGTGTTCTCATTTTTCTCACCCGCCTATGAGTGAGAATATGCGGTATTCTTTTTCTGTTCTTGTGTCAGTTTGCTGAGAATGATGTTCTCCAGCTTCATCCATGTCCTTACAAAGGACACAAACTCATCATTTTTGATTGCTGCATAATATTCCATGGTGTATATGTGCCACATAATGTATCTCTCTTATTTCAAGGATTCCTTTCTTTGAAAATTCAACTTGTGCTGGTCTGTCTACTTTGATCATTCTTTCAAAAATTTAATAGTTTTTTTAACGTGTATTTTGACCAGTATTTAAAATGAATATCTGTGAGACAGTAAGTCAGCACAAATTCCTGCAATTTCCAGAATGTGGAACCTTTTTTGAGGTATTTCTGTTGAATAACATTATATTATATTTCTCATTACAAATGTGTATTTGTTATGAATAACAAATACCTCCAAAATGTAGTTGCTTAAAACAACAAGGATTTATTATCTCACAGTTTCTGAGGGTTAGAAACTTAGGTTCAACTTGTCTGTGTCCTCTGCCTCAGGATATCCCACAAAGCTGCATTCAAGATATAGACCAGATGCAGTCATCTCAAGGTTTGGCTGGAGGAATTCACTCCAAAGCTGACTCATGTGGATGTTGGACAGACTTACAAGAGCTGCCCTGTGCTCACTCACAGAGATGCTGACAATCTAAAGTCTTCACTGTATTTGGTTGGATATATCAGTGCCTTGCCACACAGTCTCTCAGTAAGTTTACTCACAACAAGGCAGCTATCTTCCTCCAGAGTGAATCCTCCAGGGGAGAGTGAGCAAAATGGAATCCAGTCTTTCTATAATTGAATTTCTGAATCAGCACCTTGCTACTTTTGCTGTATTTTATTTGTCAGAAGAGATTGTCACTGGGTTCAGCCCATATTGAAGGGAAGAGGACCATACAATGACATGAATCATCAGGAGTCATCTTAGGACAGATTCCCAGGGTAGGAGATATATACCCATATCATGCAATATTCTTTCAAGGAGTCCCCATGGGGAGGTAGAGTATATATATTTTATAAATATAATATGTAATATATAAATATATCTGTGTACATATATATATGTAATATTTAGATAGATTGATAGATACACATATATAAAATTAGGCCAGAGTTCATACAAGAGTAGCATCCATTATACGACCTTTCTGCAAATACTAGAACCTAAAACTCTTTTGAGGCATTTTCTGTTGAATACAGTTATGTTTCCCATTACTTATGATTACTGTTTATTTTCTTTAATGACATAAAATACATGATTATTACTTCCTAAATCTTCCATGTTGGCAGGCTGTGATATAGTTATTCCATTGATTACTCTGTTGAGACCAGTTTGCAAAGTCATATTAAAAATTATATATTGATAATACCTTTTTTGACTTTATAAATGCCTTAATAGCTAAAGTCAATAAAATCATTAAACTGTGTTAACATATTTTTACAAATTTGCTTATTTATTGTTATTTCATTTTTTTTTCTTCAGGGAGCAGTCATACTCTAATGGTGATATGCAGTTTGTCTAGTGAAGAAATGAATAAAGAGTTCAAAAATTAATGACCTTATTAAACTACAAATGTCTTTGTAGGACAGCCAACTGTAGCTAGGCTAACATGGCTAGTATTTCTGTGTTTATGTATAATTTATCTTTAATAGGCTTTAGCCAGTAGCTGTATGTCCTACACACATACATGTAATTTTCATAACTTTATTCACTTTATATTTAGTACTCAAGAATATTTCTACTTCAGTTTAATAACTATATTCATGCTAATGTACAATGGGTAACACATCTGATAATTAACTGAATATTTCATAAAAATTGGTTTAGGAACAGAATTAATAAGTGGTTACATATGTATAAATATAGTTTATTTCTAGTACATAAAAAACAGTTACTTTTTTTCAGGCATATTGGATTGTAAGAATGTCTTGAGATTGAAGTCACATTTAAGGGGATCACCTATTCTCTGAATCTCCATGGATATAAAGTCATCTATGATTATTGACATTAGAAAAGCTGATTACTCAAGATGTGCTTTAGTTTCTACCTCTGTAAATTAAGGCCAATAGCATTTCTTTTCTACCATCACTGATGGATATTGAGAATTAATGAGTTAACATTTGCTGAGTTTTTTGAACTCCTCAAAGGTGTTATTAACATTTTGTACTTAGTCTTCAACTGTTTCACACATTCTCAGAAACAATCTTTATATTCAAGAAATGGGCACTTAATAAAAATTGCAATATTAGTTTTTTTGAGGGGAGAATATTTTCTAAACCTTAGTTTTAATTATTACAAGACAGCTTAGATTTGAAAAAAGAAAACAAAGCTGATAGTATATATGTGAGAGTTTTATAGTATTTGATAACATTACTTTTCATTTTGACAGTGTTAATTTATAATGTATAGTCCCTAAAATTTCTTACATACTGGTGGACTGAGCTGTTGTAGAATGTTGTTGTTGTTGTGTGTATAGGCTCTTATAGAAAGTTATTTTCAAACACCAGTGCTTGCCCAGAGTATCTCAGGCTTCCCATCAGTACTGCATCAAACATGGAAATACTCCCTAGTCATCTCTGCTGTTTCTTTGGCTTGTTGCTTCCACGGATGTATATTCAGCCCTTCAGGCTCATTGCCCAAAATCTAGTCTGGATAGAGGAGGGAGACTCTGGTGTCCTCAGAGACAGAGGTGAAAGATGGAGGGAAGGAGAAGGTTAGGTTGGGTAGTTGGATATAAAAGTAAATACACCTGACTTTGCTCACTTTACTTCCCTCAGGAAGGCTCTCATGTCTGGTCATTTTCTTCAGATGTCTCTGGTCTGATTATATTTCTTATGCTCCCTGATGATCATGTTTCTCACTCCAAATCTCCCCTGTGGCTCTAGTTTCTGACATGAAAGTTTCAAAATCAGGAGGAGTCTGAATCTAGACATATCTTTGATGTATTGGTATGTTTTATCTAAATCTCGTGTGTAGGGAGGAATAAGGTCTTAGTATCTTTATGGAGGACATGTGAGTGGGATTTGGGTAGAAACCAGCCATATTTCATATTACATCTGATTTAACTTATTGCTATATTGTAGAACACTTTATTGCAGATTGTCTCTTTATTTGTTTAATATCCAATTTGAGATTTAAACATAAGCTCTGTGAGACCTGAATCCATATTTTATTTCCTAATGAGTCATTTGAAACTAGCTGAGGGCCTAGTAAATAATAGTTATCCAAGCACATTTTCATGAATGGGGGAACATTTTTTTTTTTAGAAAAAAAAAAAACCTTCTTTTTCAGTCAGAGTTTTCCCACCTCCCACTGCCCTGTTTTTCACATCTATCTATATGCATACACATTGATGCCACACCTACCACTTGCTAAAGAGTATGTCCTTTTCTCTTCTTTCTCCTTGCATCTGCCCTAAGCATAGGGGACAATCATCATTAGCCTAAGCCATGTGTAGTGGCATAGAGGCCTAAAATAAAGAGAATAGAAGAGCAGGGACATAATGGACAGCAATGGAACTTCAGGGAAGTGAAGAATCATCAGAGTTCGTTTACTTTTTCTCCATTTTCCAGGATTTATTTATTTATTTACTTATTATCTTACTAAAAGACAATTCTGTTGTTACTTCCTATTCCTAAACTGAGTACTGGTAATGTCATGTTAGTTTTTCACTGACATGTTGCCAATTTTGCTTTTGGCTTTGATTTCTCACCACCATGACATATCATAGAACAGAAGTGCATTATAGCTTTTGTCGACAAAGTAAATGAAGCACATAGAATACCATAATACCTTGAGCATATGTATATGTAAGACTCTTAATAAAAATGAAAAAAAAAAGAATCTTAAAAAGGGCCAGTCCATGCATTCACAAAAAAAAAATTAATAGTCATCAGCTGTTCAGAGATAAAATAGAGGAAATTGTAGTAGGGTAAGGAGATGTCGGGAAATAATGCAATTCCAACTTGAAAAGGAGGAAATACACTTGTTAGGTATCTCGATCTCTCAGTACTTCCCAGCTCAATCTTTACTCCATGGCTGACCAATAAAAGGGGTGGCACTTAACCAGAGGAATGCTGGAATCAGTACTACTGTTTTAGAAGTCCTAATCTGCCAAAAGATATGGAGTCATCCCCTTTAATATTTAAACCACAGCAGTGTATCACAAGCTGGGCTTCTACAACTCATAACTAGCTATATGCATAACCTGTCATCTTCATTTTATTAATCTCGTAAGATACAACTACATATCTTACATGACTTTTGGACATCAATTATTTTGTTAGAACTAGTTTTTATTAGAATTACAAGGGTAATAATAGTAACAAAAGGAATACATCAATATAGTATTGAAGTATATTACATGGGGCCTAACATTGGCTGAGTTAGTATTTCATCTGGTCAATTCTATTTTGAGCTGAGTTCAATATATGATGTCACATAGGAATGCAACCATTTCATGCAGTACTTTTTAAAAGAAAATACATTGTGAATGCCAAACCACTGATGAAATGTGGTACGTATATACCATGGAATACTATGCAGTGATAAAAAGAAAGAGTTCATATCCTCTGTGTGGATAGAGCTGGAGGTCATTATTTTTAGCAAACTAATGCAGAAACAGAAAACCAAATACCCGCATGTTCTCATTTATAGGTGGGAGATAAATGATGACAACACATGGACACATGGAGTGGAACACACAGTGGGACCTGTCAGTGGGTGGAGAGTGGGAGAAGGGAATAGATCAATAAAATAATTAATGGGTAGTAGGCTTAATATTTGGGTGATGAAATGATCTGTACAACAAAATTCCATGACAAAAGTTTACCTGTGAAACAAGCCTGCACATACATCCTTGAACTTAAAATAAATGTTAAATAAAAGAAAATGTCCATTTTGGAATTCTTTGACTCACCATTAGAGCCCATTTAATCACAGACCAAATCAAAACTTTACTAAACACAAAACTTGCATTATATGATGTTTGGCTTAAATAATGTTCCCTAATACCAGAAAAAATTCAGCATCAGGTTGTCATTCACACTGGAGTAATTAAAATACACACGTAGCTTGTAAAATGGGATCTTTTTGTTCGATAATCTTTTAAAAATTTTAAATGTTAAGGTTGGCTTTTCACTTAAACCTCCACTTTGAGATATTCCTTGATTTTAATTTTATGCATTAAGTAAAAAAATTGTGGCAGAAAATATTGAAGGGGATCATCTAATGTGATATGGTGCTCTTAGAAAATCATATTAATTGGCAAGCATTGCTTATTTCTATTCTTATGTTCTATGTTGTTTAACCAGGAAAGTGAATTGGTGATGCAGATTTATGAGAGTATTTTCTGGGCTGCTGTGGCTGCTGCAGCTGCTGCTGGCTTATGAATCTTTCCAGCCTCTGTAAGACGATGCAGGAAAGCAACAACTTTCCAGAATACTTCTTCCTGGTCAGTCAAAAACATGTGCCAAAATAGACTGTAGATACATGAGAGTCTTTGTTATAGTGACAAATAAATCTTAAGGAAGATCTATGAGTTGAGAATAATTGAGAATTGAATTGATATGTCATATCTTTTCCAAGTCATTCTTTTCTACCATATTAGTGAATATCTTAAGTAGCAGTGCTCTCAAAAACAGTGTTTTTTAGATCCTCTATCCCTACAAATGTACACCTCAATCCTTCTTTTAAGCCCCTTATTCAGTCCCATGCAAAGAAACTGTTTCAAAGGAAGCACTGATTTTTATTGGAAACAATGGAATTGAATTTCATATAAAGTAAGGATATGCCTCATGTCAGTAGGGCTTTATCATTATTAGGCTTTAGCCAGTAGCTGTATGTCCTACACACATACATGTAATTTTCATATTCACTTTATATTGAGTACTCAAGAATATTTCTACTTCAGTTTAATAACTATATTCATGCTAATGTACAATGGGTAACACATCTGATAATTAACAGAATATTTCATAAAAATTGGTTTAGGAACAGAATTAATAAGTGGTTATATATGTATATATATAGTTTATTTCTAGTACATAAAAAACAAGTACATTTTTTCCAGGCATATTGGATTGTGAGAATGGCTTGAGATTGAAGTCACATTTGAGGGGATAACTTAGTCTCTGAATCTCCATGGATATAAAGTCATCTATGATTATTGACATTAGAAAAGCTGATTACTCAAGATGTGCTTTAGTTTCTACCTCTGTAAATTAAGGCCAATAGCATTTCTTTTCTACCATCATTGATGGATATTGAGAATTAATGAGTTAACATTTGCTGAGTTTTCTGAACTCCTCAAAGATGTTATTAACATTTTGTACTTAGTCTTCAACTGTTTCACACATTCTCGGAAACAATCTCCCTAGTCAAGAAAGGGGCACATAATAAAAATTGCAATATTAGTTTTTTTGAGGGGAGAATATTTTTATACCTTAGTTTTAATTACTACAAGAGAGCTTAGATTTGAAGAAAAGAAAACAAAGCTGATAGTATATATGTGAGAGTTTTATAGTATTTGATAACATTACTTTTCATTTTGACAGTGTTAATTTATAATGTATAGTCCCTAAAATTTCTTACATACTGGTGGACTGAGCTGTTGTAGAATGTTGTTGTTGTTGTGTGTATAGGCTCTTATAGAAAGTTATTTTCAAAAACCAGTGCTTGCCCAGAGTATCTCAGGCTTCCCATCAGTACTGCATCAAACATGGAAATACTCCCTAGTCATCTCTGCTGTTTCTTTGGCTTGTTGCTTCCACGGATGTATATTCAGTCCTTCAGTCTCATTGCCCAAAATCTAGTCTGAATAAGGAGGGAGACTCTGGTGTCCTCAGAGACAGAGCTGAAAGATGGAGGGAAGAAGAAGGTTAGATTGTGAAGTTGGATATGAAAGTAAATACACATGACTTTGCTCACTTTACTTCCCTCAGGAAGGCTCTCATGTCTGGTCATTTTCTTCAGATGTCTCTGGTCTGATTCTATTTCTTATGCTCCCTGATGATCATGTTTCTCACTCCAAATCTCCCCTGTGGCTCTAGTTTCTGACATAAAACTTTCAAAATCAGGAAGAGTCTGAATCTAGACATATCTTTGATGTATTGGTATGTTTTATCTAAATCTCTTGTGTAGGGAGGAATAAGGTCTTAGTATCTTTACTAAGAACATGTAAGTGGGATTTGGGTAGAAACCAGCCATATTTCATGTTACATCTGATTTAACTTATTGCTTTATTGTAGAAACCTTTATTGCAGATTGTCTCTATATTTGTTTAATATCCAATTTGAGATTACAACATAAGCTCTGTGAGACCTGAATCCATATTTTATTTCCTAATGAGTCATTTGAAATGAGCTGAAAGCCTAATAAATAATAGTTATCCAAGCACATTTTCATAATTGGGGGAACATTTTTTTTTAAAAAAAAACCTTCTTTTTCAGTCAGTTTTCCCACCTCCCACTGCCCAGTTTTTCACATCTATCTACATGCATACACATTGATGCCACACCTACCACTTGCTAAAGAGTATGTCCTTTTCTCTTCTTTCTCCTTGTGTCTGCCTCAAGCATAGGGGACAATCATCATTAGCCCTAAGCCATGTGTAGTGGCATAGAGGCCTAAAATAAAGAGAATAGAAGAGCAGGGACATAATGGACAGCAATGGAACTTCAGGGAAGTGAAGAATCATCAGAGTTTGTTTACTTTTTCTCCATTTTCCTGGATTTATTTATTTACTTATTTACTTATTAGTTTACTAAAAGACAATTCCCTTGTTACTTCCTATTCCTAAACTGAGTCCTGGGAATGTCATGTTAGTTTTTCCTTGACATGTTGCCACTTTTGCTTTTGGCTTTGATTTCTCACCACCATGACATAACATAAAAGAGAAGTGCATTATAGCTTTTGTCAACAAAGTAAATGAAGCACATAGAATACCATACTCTCTTGAGCATATGTATATGCAAGATTCTTAATAAAAATGAGAAAAAAGAATCTTAAAAAGGGCAAGTCCATGCATTCACAAGAAAATTTTAATAGTCATCAGCTTCTCAGAGATAAAATAGAGGAAATTGTGAGAGGGTAAGGAAATGTGGGGAAATAATGCAATTCCAATTTGAAAAGGAGGAAATACACTTAAGTTAGGTATCTCAATCTCTCAGTACTTCCCAACTCAATCTACTCCATGGCTGACCAATAAAAGGGGTGGCACTTAAGCAGAGGAATGCTGGAATCAGTGCTACTGTTTTAGAAGTTCTAATCTGACACAAGATATGAAGTCATCCCCTTTAATATTTAAACCACAACAGTGTATCACAAGCTGGGCTTCTACAACTCATAACTAGCTATATGCATAACCTGCCATCTTCATTTTATTAATCTCATAAGATTTAACTACATATCTTATATGACTTTTGGACATCAATTATTTTGTTAGAACTAGTTTTTATTAGAATTACAAGTGTAATAATAGTAACAAAAGGAATATATCAATATAGTATTGAAGTATATTACATGGGGTTAACATTGGCTGAGTTAGTATTTCATCTGGTCAATTCTATTTTGAGCTGAGTTAAATATATGATGTCACACAGGAATGCAACCATTTCATGCCATACTTTTTAAAAGAAAATACATTGTGAATGCCAAACCATTGATGAAATGTGGTACATATATACCATGGAATACTATGCAGTGATAAAAAGAAAGAGTTCATGTCCTTTGTGTGGATAGAGCTGGAGGTCATTATTTTTAGCAAACTAATGCAGAAACAGAAAACCAAATATCCACATGTTCTCATTTATAGGTGGGAGATAGATGATGACAACACATGGACACATGGAGTGGAACACACAGTGGGTCTGTCAGTGGGTGGAGAGTGGGAGAAGGGAGCAGATCAGGAAAATCACTAATGGGTACTAGGCTTAATACCTGGGTGATGAAATGATCTGTACAACAAAATTCCATGACAAAAGTTTACCTGTGAAACAAGCCTGCACATACATCCTTGAACTTAAAATAAATGTTAAATAAAAGAAAATGTCCATTTTGGAATTCTTTGACTCACCATTAGAGCCCATTTAATCACAGACCAAATCAAAACTTTACTAAACACAAAACTTGCATTATATGATGTTTGGCTTAAATAATGTTCCCTAATACCAGAAAAAATTCAGCATCAGGTTGTCATTCACACTGGAGTAATTAAAATACACACGTAGCTTGTAAATGGGATCTTTTGTTCGATAATCTTTTAAAAATTTTAAATGTTAAGGTTGGCTTTTCACTTAAACCTCCACTTTGAGATATTCCTTGATTTTAATTTTATGCATTAAGTAAAAAAATTGTGGCAGAAAATATTGAAGGGGATCATCTAATGTGATATGGTGCTCTTAGAAAATCATATTAATTGGCAAGCATTGCTTATTTCTATTCTTATGTTCTATGTTGTTTAACCAGGAAAGTGAATTGGTGATGCAGATTTATGAGAGTATTTTCTGGGCTGCTGTGGCTGCTGCAGCTGCTGCTGGCTTATGAATCTTTCCAGCCTCTGTAAGACGATGCAGGAAAGCAACAACTTTCCAGAATACTTCTTCCTGGTCAGTCAAAAACATGTGCCAAAATAGACTGTAGATACATGAGAGTCTTTGTTATAGTGACAAATAAATCTTAAGGAAGATCTATGAGTTGAGAATAATTGAGAATTGAATTGATATGTCATATCTTTTCCAAGTCATTCTTTTCTACCATATTAGTGAATATCTTAAGTAGCAGTGCTCTCAAAAACAGTGTTTTTAGATCCTCTATCCCTACAAATGTACACCTCAATCCTTCTTTTAAGCCCCTTATTCAGTCCCATGCAAAGAAACTGTTTCAAAGGAAGCACTGATTTTTATTGGAAACAATGGAATTGAATTTCATATAAAGTAAGGATATGCCTCATGTCAGTAGGGCTTTATCATTATTACTTTCAAAATGTATATTCCTTGTTATTATTTTGTGAATAAATTGTCATTCTTTTAGGGCTTAGCTATCATTATAAATATTCATTCAGTTTTTTCTTAAAGAAAATACTGGACAGAAGAATTGTGATTGAGCTCATTAACACTGAATAAAAGATTTATAAAAGATTAATCAAAACAGTCAAAAATGTATGTTTTTAATTATAACAATAAATATAATTTAGAAACAAAATTATCATCATAAATATAGCATCTAAAAGTATAACAACCTCAATAGAAATTCAGTTCATTATAAGCAAAGTCACCACATTAGTTGCTTGACTGAGAATAGTCAAATGCTACTATCTGTTAATCTGTTCTTTGCCCACTGTCCTAACCTCATTGCTTATTCTGATTTATGGTAGGCACTAAATAAACATCTGTTGCATAAATAGTGAATGATTTGTCATTATGCCCATCTTTGTAAGTAGCTGAGCAGATACTGCCTAAATGACTAAACCTCATGTGCTTCATGGTTCTGTTTCCTGGGCTGGCTCTTCCTCTCACTAATTAGCAGCATTCTCTTCTCCAAACAACCCTAATGCCCTTATGCCCAATGACTCAATCTCTGATTCACATCTATCACAGCCAAGCCACATAGTCTCATTTAACTTATCTACTTCTCTATCGTTAGCCCCCTCAAATGTCTTTCTTTGTTCAGAGTATGTACTTGTTTCTTCATAAGTCCAGGTGTATATCTGTGTGAAATTAAAATATTTCAGAGACCTCACGTTTCAGTTGCTCTGGTCTTTTTAGACAAGTCCTGGAATTGACAACTTTCTTTCCTATTCCTTAGTCAGGACAAAAAGAAATGATTTTGTGTGTGTGAGTGTGTGTGTATATATATACATATGTGTGTGTATACACATTTATATATACATTTATATATACATTTATATATACATTTATATATACATTTATATATACATTTATATATACATTTATATATACATTTATATATACATTTATATATACATTTATATATACATTTATATATACATTTATATATACATTTATATATACATTTATATATATAAACATTTACACACACACACAGTTTCTTAGAGGCAAGAAGAGAAAAAAATAGGGAAAGACCTTTATTTCCCCAATTGCACAGAATATAATCAGAATTTTTAGCTACAGTATTATCCAAAGATAAATGGGGTATTACATTTTGCCCACTTCTTTTACTCCCTAATAGGTAGCTAACAAGAGGCAAAATTCACTCTGTAAAGCAAAGAGGGTAGGGCATCTCACAAAACAAGAGATTTAATGTCTTATATTTTTAGTAGAGACAGCATTTCACCATGTTGGCCAGGGTGGTCTCGATCTCTTGACCTCATGATCCACCTGCCTCAGCCTCCCAAAGTGCTGGGATTACAGGCATGTGCCACCATGCCCAGCTAATTTTTGTATTTTTAGTAGAGACAGCATTTCACCATGTTGGCCAGGGTGGTCTCGATCTCTTGACCTCATGATCCACCTGCCTCAGCCTCCCAAAGTGCTGGGATTACAGGCATGTGCCACCATGCCCAGCTAATTTTTGTATTTTTAGTAGAAACAGCATTTCACCATGTTGGCCAGGGTGGTCTCGATCTCTTGACCTCATGATCCACCTGCCTCAGCCTCCCAAAGTGCTGGAATTACAGGCATGAGTCACCATGCCCTGCCTTCTTAAACTTCATTTTAACATGCATTGACTTCTATTTTCTTTAATTGGTGTAATAATTTACAAACCAATTCTCTTTAAAAAACCAAGAGTTAAACACACGTGTATTTGTGAATGAGTTTATACACATACACAAATATACATATATTTTTGTAAATTTGCTCATTTACATTATTAATAGTACTCCCATGTTAATAGATGTTAATATTGTTGTTAACAGAATATTTTATGTTACAACAGCCTTATTTCATATAACAGGTATGACATCATATTTTATGACAAAACTATTATTTTCATGTAGCAGGTACCATGGTAAACACTTCAAATTTATTAATTCACTTATAACTCAGTGCAAATAGATTTAAAAGCATTACTTCAAATTTAGGGGAAAATAAAGTATTTGGTTGGGTTAAAGATTATGTTAAAATATCATATTTTAAAACAATGTAATTGTCAAGATCTGACCTGTTAGATTAGTTAACATTTTGTTTAGAATTTTTGTACCTATATTCATGAGGAATATGGATTTGTAGTTTTATTTTCTTTTCTTTTTGAGACAGAGTTTTGCTCTTGTTGTCCAGGCTGGAGTGCAATGGCACATTCTCTGCTCACCACAACCTCCACCTCCTGAGTTCAAGCAATTCTCCTGTCTCAGCCTCCCAAAGTGCTGGAATTACAGGCATGAGTCACCATGCCCTGCCTTCTTAAACTTCATTTTTTTTTGAGACAGAGTTTTGCTCTTGTTGTCCAGGCTGGAGTGCAATGGCACATTCTCTGCTCACCACAACCTCCACCTCCTGAGTTCAAGCGATTCTCCTGTCTCAGCCTCCCAAGTAGCTGGGATTACAGGCATGTGCCACCATGCCCAGCTAATTTTTTGTATTTTTAGTAGAGACAGCATTTCACCATGTTGGCCAGGGTGGTCTCAATCTCTTGACCTCATGATCCACCTGCCTCAGCCTCCCAAAGTGCTGGGATTACAGGCATGAGTCACCATGCCCTGCCTTCTTAAACTTCATTTTAACATTTATTGACTTCTATTTTCTTTAATTGGTGTAATAATTTACAAACCAATTCTCTTTAGAAAACCAAGAGTTAAACACATGTGTATTTGTCAATGAGTTTATACACATACACAAATATACATATATTTTTGTAAATTTGCTCATTTACATTATTAATATTAGTATTCCCATGTTAATAGATGTTAATATTGTTGTTAACAGAATATTTTATGTTACAACAGCCTTATTTCATATAACAGGTATGACATCATATTTTATGACAAAAACTATTATTTTCATGTAGCAGGTACCATGGTAAACACTTCAAATTTATTAATTCACTTAATCTTTGACACAGGCATCTGATTTTTAGAGATTAGTGAAAAAAGAGCTGGTATCATTTCTACTGAAACTATTCCAAAAAAGTGAGGAGGACGGACTCTTCCAGATACCAAAACTTGGCAGAGATTCAACAACACAAAAAACATCAGGCTAATATCTTTGAGGAACATCAATGCAAAAATCCCCAACAAAATACTGGCAAACTGAATCCAGCAGCACAGCACATTCAATGGCTTATCTACCACAATCAAGTGGGATTTATTCCTGGCATCTAAGGTTGGTTCAACATATGCAAATCAAAAATGTGATTTATCACATAAGCAGAACTAAAGACAAAAACCATATGATTATCTCAATAGATGCAGAAAAGCCTTTTAATGAAATTCAATATTAATTCACATTAAAAATAAACTCTCAACAAACTAGGTATTGAAGGAAGATATCTTAAAATAATAAGGGTCATATATGACAAACTCAAAGCCAACATCATACTGAATGGACAAAAGCTGCACATTTCCCTTGAAAACTGGCAGAAGAGAAAAATGCCCTCTTTCAACCAATCAGGCAAGAGAAATAAATAAAGGGAGAATGTCAAACTATCTCTATTTGCAGACAACATGATCCTATATTTGGGAAAGTTGATAGTCTCCATGCAAAAACTTTTAAGCTGATAAACAACTTCAGCAAAATCTCAGGATACAAAATGCATGTGCAAAACTCACTAGCATTCTTATGCACCAAAAAGTGTCAAGCCAAGAGCCAAATCAGGAACAATTCACAACTGCCATAAAAAGAATAAAATACCTAGGAATATAGCTAACTAGGAGGTAAAAGTTCTCTACAAAGGTTACTGCAACCACTGCTCAAAGAAATCAGAGATGCCATAAACAAGCTGAAAACCTTCCAATTTTCTAGATAGGAAAAATCAATATTGTTAAAATGGCCATACTGACCAAAGCAATATATAGATTAAATGCTATGCCTATTAAACTACCATTGACATCCTTAACAGAATTAGAAAAAACTATTTCAAAATTCATATGAAACCAAAAACAACCCTGAAGAGCCAAGGCAATCCTCCAAAGAAAGAATAAAGCTGGAGGCAACACCCTACCTGGCTTCAAACTCCGTTACAGGGCTGCAGTAACCAAAACAGCATGATACTGGTATGAAACCAGAAATGCAGACCGATGAAACAAAATAGAGAAGCATTTTGTTTTATGCTTATTTCTGAAATAAGACCATACACCTACAGCCATCTGATCTTTGACAAAACGGACAAATACAAGCAATAAGGAAAAGACTTCCTATTAAATAAATGGTGCTGAGATAACTAGCTAGCCACAAGCAGATGATTAAAACTGGTCACCTACCTTACATCTTATACAAAAATTAACTCAAGATGGATTAAAGCCTTAAATGTAGAACCAAAACTATAAAACCCTGGGAGACAACCTAGGTAATTCTATTCAGAACATAGGCAGAGGCAGAAATTTCATGATGAAGATGCCAAAAGCAATTGCAACAAAAGCAAAAGTTGACAAATCGGATATAATTAAGTGAAAGAACTTCTGCATAGCAAAATAAACTATCAACAAAGAAAACAGACAATGTACTAGATATCTGACAAAGGTCTAATATCCAGCATCTATAAGGAACTTAAATTTACAAAAACAAGCAAAAACATTAAAAACTGAGCAAAGGACATGAACAAACACTTCTCAAAGGAAGACATACATGCAGCCTGCAAGCATATGAAAAAAAGCTCAACATCACTGATTATTAGAGAAATGAAAATAAGAATGACAATGAGGTATCATCTCATATCAATCAGAATAGCTATTATTAAAAAGTCAAAAAATAGGAGAGATCAAAGATGGTCAAATAGAAATAGCTCTGGAATGCAGTTCCCAGTGAGAGCAAGGTAGAGGGTGAGTGAGGTACCAGGTACATCTCAATGGGACTGGTTGCACAGTCATTGGAGCCCAAGAAGGGTGAGCCAAGGCAGAGTAGGGTGCTGCCTCACCTGGGAAGTGCAATCCCCAGAGATCACCCTCTCTACCCAATGGAGGCGATCCAGGGATTTTCCATCCACTCCAGTTCAGATACTGTGCTTTTCCCACAGTTTTCACTATCCATAGACCAGAAGATGTTCTTCAAAATTAATGAGAATGAAGACATGACATACCAGAATCTCTGGGACACATTTAAAGCAGTGTCTAGAGGAAAATTTATAGCAATAAAGGCCCACATGAGAAGCAAGGAAAGATCTAAAATCGACACACTATCATCAAAATTGAAAGAGCTAGAGGAGCAAAATCAAAAAACTCAAAAGCTAGCAGAAGTCAAGAAATAACTACGATCAGAGCAGAACTGAAGGAGATAAAGAAACAAAAAACCTTCAAAAAATAAATAAATCCAGGAGCTGGTTTTTGAAAAGACCAACCAAATAGACAGACGGCTAGCCAGATTTTTAAAAAAAAAAGAGAGAAGAATCAAATAGATGCAATAAAATACAATAGAGGGGATCTCACCACAGATTCCAGAGAAATACAAGTCACCAACAGAGATTACTACAAAAAACTCTATGCACATAAGCTGAGGTTGGCTTTTTTTTTTTCTAATTTTTATTGCACTATAGGTTTGGGGGTACATGTACAGAACGAGCAAGATAGTTGCATAGGTACACACATGGCAGTGTGCTTTGCTGCTTTCCTCCCCTTCACCCACACTTGGTATTCATCCCCAGGCTATCCCCCCCAGCCCCCCACTGCTGTCCCTCCCCATTCCCCCAACAGTCCCCAGTGTATAGTAGACGCCTCTCTGTGTCCATGTGTTCTCATTTTCTCACCCACCTATGAGTGAGTATATGCGGTATTTCTTTTCTGTTCTTGTGTCAGTTTGCTGAGAATGATGTTCTCCAGATTCATCCATGTCCTACAAAGGACACAAACTCATCATTTTGATTGCTGCATAATATTCCATGGTGTATATGTGCCACATTTTCCCAGTCCAGTCTATCATCGTTGGGCATTTGGGTTGGTTCCAGGTCTTTGCTATTGTAAACAGTGCTGCAATGAATATTCGTGTGCATGTGTCCTTAGAGTAGAACGATTTATAGTCCTTTGGATAGATACCCAGTAATGGGATTGCTGGGTCAAATGGAATTTCTATTTCTAGGTCCCTGAGGAATCGCCACACTGTCTTCCACAATGGTTGAACTAATTTACACTCCCACCAACAGTGTAAGAGTGTTCCTATTTCTCCACATCCTCTCCAGCATCTGCTGTCTCCAGATTTTTAATGATCGCCATTCTAACTGGCGTGAGATGGTATCTCAATGTGGTTTTGATTTGCATCTCTCTAATGACCAATGATGATGAGCACTTTTTCATATGTTTGTTGGCCTCATGTATGTCTTCTTTTGTAAAGTTTCTGTTCATATCCTTTGCCCATTTTGAATGGGCTTGTTTATTTTTCCTGTAAATCTGTTTGAGTTCTTTGTAAATTCTGGATATCAACCCTTTGTCAGATGTGTAAACTGCAAAGATTTTTCCCATTCTGATGGTTGCCGATTCACTCTAGTGACTGTTTCTTTTGCCGTGCAGAAGCTGTGGAGTTTGATTAGGTCCCATTTGTCTATTTTGGCTTTTGTTGCCAATGCTTTTGGTGTTTTGTTCATGAAGTCCTTGCCTACTCCTATGTCCTGAATGGTTTTGCCTAGATTTTCTTCTAGGGTTTTTATGGTGTCAGGTCTTACGTTTAAGTCTTTAATCCATCTGGAGTTAATTTTAGTGTAAGGTGTCAGGAAGGGGTCCAGTTTCTGCTTTCTGCACATGGCTAGCCAGTTTTCCCAACACCATTTATTAAATAGGAATCCTTTCCCCATTGCCTGTTTTGTCTGGTTTATCAAAGATAATATGGTTGTAGATGTGTTGTGTTGCCTCCGATGCCTCTGTTCTGTTCCATTGGTCTATATCTCTGTTTTGGTACCAGTACCATGCTGTTTTGATTACTGTAGCCTTGTAGTATAGTTTGAAGTCTGGTAGCGTGATGCCTCCGCTGTGTTCTTTTGCTTAGAATTGACTTGGCTATGCGGGCTCTTTTTGGTTCCATATGAAATTCATGGTGGTTTTCCAGTTCTGTGAAGAAATTCAATGGTAGTTTGATGGGGATAGCATTGATTGTGTAAATTACTTTGGGCAGTATAGCCATTTTCACGATATTGATTCTTCCTAACCACGAACATGGAATGTTTCTCCATCTGTTTGTGTCCTCTCTTATTTCGTTGAGCAGTTGTTTGTAGTTTTCCTTAAAGAGGTCCCTTACATTCCTAGTGAGTTGTATTCCTAGGTATTTTATTTTCTTTGTAGCAATTGTGAATGGCAGTTCGTTCTTGATTTGGTTCTCTTTAAGTCTGTTATTGGTGTATAGGAATGCTTGTGATTTTTGAACATTGATTTTATATCCTGAGACTTTGCTGAAGTTGCTTATCAGTTGCAGGAGCTTTTGGGCTGAGGTGATGGGGTCTTCTAGGTATACTATCATGTCGTCTGCAAATAGAGACAATTTGGCTTCCACCTTTCCTATTTGAATACCCTTTATTTCTTTTCTTGCCTGATTGCTCTGGCTAGAACTTCCAGTACTATGTTGAATAGAAGTGGTGAGAGGGCATCCTTGTCTAGTGCCGGATTTCAAAGGGAATGCTTCCAGTTTTGCCCATTAAGTATGATATTGGCTGTTGGTTTGTCATAAATAGCTTTTATTACTTTGAGATATGTTCCATCAATACCAAGTTTATTGAGGGTTTTAGCATAAAGGGCTGTTGAATTTTGTCAAATGCCTTCTCTGCATCAATTGAGATAATCATGTGATTTTGTTTTGCTTCTGTTTATGTGGTGAATTACATTTATAGACTTGCGTATGTTGAACCAGCCTTGCATCCCAGGATGAATCCTACTTGATCATGATGGATAAGTTTTTAATGTGCTGTTGCAATCGGTTTGCCAGTATTTTATTGAAGATTTTGCATCTATGTTCATCATGGATATTGGCCTGAAGTTTTCTTTTCTTGTTGAGTCTCTGCCAGGTTTTGGTATCAGGATGATGTTGGTCTCATAAAATGATTTGGGAAGGGTTCCCTCTTTTGGATTATTTGGAATAGTTTCAGAAGGAATGGTACCAGATCCTCTTTGTGTGTCTGGTAGAATTCAGCTGTGAACCCATCTGGACCTGGGCTTTTTGTGTGGTAGGCTCTTAATTGCTGCCTAATATTCCATGGTGTATATGTGCCACATTTTCCCAGTCCAGTCTATCATCGACGGGCATTTGGGTTGGTTCCAGGTCTTTGCTATTGTAAACAGTGCTGCAATGAACATTCGTGTGCATGTGTCCTTATAGTAGAACGATTTATAGTCCTTTGGATATATGCCCAGTAATGGGATTGCTGGGTCAAATGGAATTTCTATTTCTAGGTCCTTGAGGAATCGCCACACTGTCTTCCACAATGGTTGAACTAATGTACACTCCCACTAACAGTGTAAGAGTGTTCCTATTTCTCCATATCCTCTCCAGCATCTGCTGTCTCCAGATTTTTTAATGATCGCCATTCTAACTGGTGTGAGATGGTATCTCAATGTGGTTTTGATTTGCATCTCTCTAATGACCAGTGATGATGAGCATTTTTTCATGTGTTTGTTGGCCTCATGTATGTCTTCTTTTGTAAAGTGTCTGTTCATATCCTTTGCCCATTTTTGAATGGGCTTATTTGTTTTTTCCTGTAAATCTAAAATGCATTTTAGTATAGTAATACTCACCTTGTTGAGAAATTTGAGTTATGTATTATGTTTCATCCCAGATCTAGTCAATTAATTTAGGTGCTTTGAACATATAGTTAACCCAAAATTATATTTAACTTTTTAAATGTATACTGAAGAAACTTTAAATCCTGGATGGACGTCATGATGTAATACCTACTATGAGGCTATTAGAAAAGCAAATGTGACACCTGGGGATAAAAAACTACAAACTTATCAGCATCAAAGTGGGGACCCACAGTAGCCAAGCTGGTGAGTAGCTATCCTCATATATGCAAGGCAGTTTTATGGCATCACAATGAAACTGGAATTTTGTGCATAAATATCATGTATTTAGTTAGCATTTATATAAAGAAACCAGTTGCTCTGAGTTAAAGAAGATAAATAAATGAACATATCCTATGATATACATTTCAAAAATAAAACAGATGGTTTTAGTACAGGAGGACAATAGAAATTTACTGATGGTGTTGAGTAGTTGAGTTAGATAAATTCTTTAAAGAGAGAAAACATAATAATTACATTTTCAATATACCAGAGGCCTTTAAAAAATCAATGTTTTTCTTTATAGTTTAATTCACAGAGTATGTAAAGACATCAGTACTTTTCTTAGGGCATTGTGATTATCCTTACACAATAATCCAAAGATCATTTCATAAAAAATAAGCATGACCTATCTTGCAATCACATGGTTCAACCTTGTATTTTCTTTTTCTTTTTTGAGATGGAGTCTCACTCTGCTGCCAGGACTGGAATTCGGTGGCGTAATCTTGGCTCACTCTGCTTCCAGGGTCCCAGCAATTCTCTTGCCTCAGCACCCACCACCACATCTGGCTAATTTTTGTCTTTTTAGTAAATATGGGGTTTCACTATGTTGGCCAGCCTGGTCTTGAGCTCCTGAACTCAGATGTTCTGCCTATGTCAGCCTTCCACAATGGTTGAACTAATTTACACTCCCACCAACAGTGTAAGAGTGTTCCTATTTCTCCACATCCTCTCCAGCATCTGCTGTCTCCAGATTTTTAATGATCGCCATTCTAACTGGCGTGAGATGGTATCTCAATGTGGTTTTGATTTGCATCTCTCTAATGACCAATGACGATGAGCACTTTTTCATATGTTTGTTGGCCTCATGTATGTCTTCTTTTGTAAAGTTTCTGTTCATATCCTTTGCCCATTTTTGAATGGGCTTGTTTGTTTTTTCCTGTAAATCTGTTTGAGTTCTTTGTAAATTCTGGATATCAACCCTTTGTCAGATGTGTAAACTGCAAAGATTTTTTCCCATTCTGATGGTTGCCGATTCACTCTAGTGACTGTTTCTTTTGCCGTGCAGAAGCTGTGGAGTTTGATTAGGTCCCATTTGTCTATTTTGGCTTTTGTTGCCAATGCTTTTGGTGTTTTGTTCATGAAGTCCTTGCCTACTCCTATGTCCTGAATGGTTTTGCCTAGATTTTCTTCTAGGGTTTTTATGGTGTCAGGTCTTACGTTTAAGTCTTTAATCCATCTGGAGTTAATTTTAGTGTAAGGTGTCAGGAAGGGGTCCAGTTTCTGCTTTCTGCACATGGCTAGCCAGTTTTCCCAACACCATTTATTAAATAGGAATCCTTTCCCATTGCCTGTTTTTGTCTGGTTTATCAAAGATAATATGGTTGTAGATGTGTTGTGTTGCCTCCGATGCCTCTGTTCTGTTCCATTGGTCTATATCTCTGTTTTGGTACCAGTACCATGCTGTTTTGATTACTGTAGCCTTGTAGTATAGTTTGAAGTCTGGTAGCGTGATGCCTCCCGCTGTGTTCTTTTGCTTAGAATTGACTTGGCTATGCGGGCTCTTTTTGGTTCCATATGAAATTCATGGTGGTTTTCCAGTTCTGTGAAGAAATTCAATGGTAGTTTGATGGGGATAGCATTGATTGTGTAAATTACTTTGGGCAGTATAGCCATTTTCACGATATTGATTCTTCCTAACCACGAACATGGAATGTTTCTCCATCTGTTTGTGTCCTCTCTTATTTCGTTGAGCAGTTGTTTGTAGTTTTCCTTAAAGAGGTCCCTTACATTCCTAGTGAGTTGTATTCCTAGGTATTTTATTTTCTTTGTAGCAATTGTGAATGGCAGTTCGTTCTTGATTTGGTTCTCTTTAAGTCTGTTATTGGTGTATAGGAATGCTTGTGATTTTTGAACATTGATTTTATATCCTGAGACTTTGCTGAAGTTGCTTATCAGTTGCAGGAGCTTTTGGGCTGAGGTGATGGGGTCTTCTAGGTATACTATCATGTCGTCTGCAAATAGAGACAATTTGGCTTCCACCTTCCTATTTGAATACCCTTTATTTCTTTTTCTTGCCTGATTGCTCTGGCTAGAACTTCCAGTACTATGTTGAATAGAAGTGGTGAGAGGGCATCCTTGTTCAGTGCCGGATTTCAAAGGAATGCTTCCAGTTTTTGCCCATTAAGTATGATATTGGCTGTTGGTTTGTCATAAATAGCTTTTATTACTTTGAGATATGTTCCATCAATACCAAGTTTATTGAGGGTTTTAGCATAAAGGGCTGTTGAATTTTGTCAAATGCCTTCTCTGCATCAATTGAGATAATCATGTGATTTTTGTTTTGCTTCTGTTTATGTGGTGAATTACATTTATAGACTTGTGTATGTTGAACCAGCCTTGCATCCCCGGATGAATCCTACTTGATCATGATGGATAAGTTTTTAATGTGCTGTTGCAATCGGTTTGCCAGTATTTTATTGAAGATTTTTGCATCTATGTTCATCATGGATATTGGCCTGAAGTTTTCTTTTCTTGTTGAGTCTCTGCCAGGTTTTGGTATCAGGATGATGTTGGTCTCATAAAATGATTTGGGAAGGGTTCCTCTTTTGGATTATTTGGAATAGTTTCAGAAGGAATGGTACCAGATCCTCTTTGTGTGTCTGGTAGAATTCAGCTGTGAACCCATCTGGACCTGGGCTTTTTTGTGTGGTAGGTTTAATTGCTGCCTCAACTTCAGACCTTGTTATTGGTCTATTCATAGTTTCGCTTCCTCCTGGTTTAGGCTTGGGAGGACACAGGCATCCAGGAATTTATCCATTTCTTCCTGATTTACTAGTTTATGTGCATAGAGTTGTTTGTAGTATTCTCTGATGATGGTTTGAATTTCTGTGGAATCTGTGGTGATTTCCCTTTATCGTTTTTATTGCATCTATTTGGTTGTTCTCTCTTCTTTTTATCAGTCTGGCTAGTGGTCTGTCTATTTTGTTGATCTTTTCAAAAACCAGCTCTTAGATTTATTGATTTTTGAAGGGTTTTTCTTGTCTCTATCTCCTTCATGGATATTGGCCTGAAGTTTTCTTTTCTTGTTGAGTCTCTGCCAGGTTTTGGTATCAGGATGATGTTGGTCTCATAAAATGATTTGGGAAGGGTTCCCTCTTTTGGATTATTTGGAATAGTTTCAGAAGGAATGGTACCAGATCCTCTTTGTGTGTCTGGTAGAATTCAGCTGTGAACCCATCTGGACCTGGGCTTTTTTGTGTGGTAGGCTCTTAATTGCTGCCTCAACTTCAGACCTTGTTATTGGTCTATTCATAGTTTCGGCTTCCTCCTGGTTTAGGCTTGGGAGGACACAGGCGTCAGGAATTTATCCATTTCTTCCTGATTTACTAGTTTATGTGCATAGAGTTGTTTGTAGTATTCTCTGATGATGGTTTGAATTTCTGTGGAATCTGTGGTGATTTCCCTTTATCGTTTTTATTGCATCTATTTGGTTGTTCTCTCTCTTCTTTTTATCAGTCTGGCTAGTGGTCTGTCTATTTTGTTGATCTTTTCAAAACCAGCTCTTAGATTTATTGATTTTTGAAGGGTTTTTCTTGTCTCTATCTCCTTCAGTTCTGCTCTGATCTTAGTTATTTCTTGTCTTGCTAGGTTTTGAGCTTTTTGATCTTGCTCCTCTAGCTCTTTCAATTTTGACGATAGGGTGTCAATTTTGGATCTCTCCACTCTTCTCATGTGGGCACTTATTGCTATATATTTTCCTCTACAGACTGCTTTAAATGTGTCCCAGAGATTCTGGTACGTTGTGTCTTCATTCTCGTTGGTTTCAAAGAACTTCTTTATTTCTGCCTTCATTTCATTGTTTATCAATCAACATTCAAGAGCCAGTTGTTCAGTTTCCATGAAGCTGTGCGGTTCTGAGTTATTTTCTGAATTCTGAGTTCCAACTTGATTGCACTATGGTCTGAGAGACTGTTTGTTATGATTTCCGTTGTTTTGCATTTGCTGAGGTGCTTTACTTCCAATTATGTGGTCAATTTTGGAGTAGGTGTGATGTGGTGCTGAGAAGAATGTATATTCTGTGGATTTGGGGTGGAGAGTTCTGTAAATGTCTATCAGGTTTGCTTGTTCCAGGTCTGAGTTCAAGTCCTGGATATCCTTGTTAATTTTCTGTCTGGTTGATCTGTCTGCTATTGACAGTGGAGTGTTAAAGTCTCCCACTATTATTGTGTGGGAGTCTAAGTCCTTTGTAAGTCATTAAGAACTTGCCTTATATATCTGGGTGCTCCTACATTGGGTCCATATATATTTAGAATCGTTATCTCTTCTTGTTGTATCGATCCTTTTACCATTATGTAATGACCTTCTTTGTCCCTTTTGATCTTTGTTACTTTAAAGTCTATTTTATCAGAGATGAGAATTGCAACTCCTGCTTTTTTGCTCTCCATTTGCTTGGTAAATCTTCCTCCATCCCTTTATTTTGAGCCTTTGTGTATCTTTGCATGTGAGGTGGGTTTCCTGGATACAGCACACCGATGGGTTTTGGTTTTTATCCAATTTGCCAGTCTGTGTCTTTTGATTGGTGCATTTAGCCCATTTACATTCAGGGTTAATATTGTTATGTGTGAATTTGATACTGCCATTTTGATGCTAGCTGGCTGTTTTGCCCATTGGTTCATGTACATTCTTCATTTTGTTGATGGTCTTTAGCATTTGGTATGCTTTTAGGATGGCTGGAACTGGTTGTTTCTTTCTATGTGTAGTGCCTCTTTCAGGAGCTCTTGTAAAGCAGGCCTAGTGGTGACAAAATCTCTGAGTACTTGCTTGTTCGTGAAGGATTTTATTTTTCCTTCACTTATGAAGCTCAGTTTGGCTGGATATGAAATTCTGGGTTGAAAGCTCTTTTCTTTAAGGATGTTGAATATTGGCCCCACTCTCTTCTGGCTTGTAGAGTCTCTGCCGAGAGATCTGCTGTGAGTCTGATGGGCTTCCTTTGTGGGTGACCTGACCTTTCTCTCTGGCTGCCCTTAGTATTTTCTCCTTCATTTCAACCCTAGTGAATCTGACGATTATGTGCCTTGGGGTTGCTCTTCTTGCAGAGTATCTTTGTGGTGTTCTCTGTATTTCCTGGAGTTGAGTATTGACCTGTCTTGCTAGGTTGGGGAAATTTTCCTGGATAATATCCTGAAGAGTGTTTTCCAGCTTGGATTCATTCTCTTCATCACATTCTGGTACACCTATCAAACGTAGGTTGGGTCTCTTCACATAGTCCCACATTTCTTGGAGATTTTGTTCATTCCTTTTGTGCTTTTTCTTTAATCTTGGTTTCTCGTTTTATTTCATTGAGTTGATCTTCAACTTCTGATATTCTTTCTTCTGCTTGGTCAATTCGGCTGTTGAAACTTGTGCATGCTTCAAGTTCTCGTGTTGTGTTTTTCAGCTCCTTCAATTCATTCATATTCCTCTCTAAGTTGTCCATTCTCGTTATCAATTCCTCAATCTTTTTTCAAATCTTTTTCAAGGTTCTTAGTTTCTTTGCATGTGAGGTGGGTTTCCTGGATACAGCACACCGATGGGTTTTGGTTTTTATCCAATTTGCCAGTCTGTGTCTTTTGATTGGTGCATTTAGCCCATTTACATTCAGGGTTAATATTGTTATGTGTGAATTTGATACTGCCATTTTGATGCTAGCTGGCTGTTTTGCCCATTGGTTCATGTACATTCTTCATTTTGTTGATGGTCTTTAGCATTTGGTATGCTTTTAGGATGGCTGGAACTGGTTGTTTCTTTCTATGTGTAGTGCCTCTTTCAGGAGCTCTTGTAAAGCAGGCCTAGTGGTGACAAAATCTCTGAGTACTTGCTTGTTCGTGAAGGATTTTATTTTTCCTTCACTTATGAAGCTCAGTTTGGCTGGATATGAAATTCTGGGTTGAAAGCTCTTTTCTTTAAGGATGTTGAATATTGGCCCCACTCTTCTGGCTTGTAGAGTCTCTGCCGAGAGATCTGCTGTGAGTCTGATGGGCTTCCCTTTGTGGGTGACCTGACCTTTCTCTGGCTGCCCTTAGTATTTTCTCCTTCATTTCAACCCTGGTGAATCTGACGATTATGTGCCTTGGGGTTGCTCTTCTTGCAGAGTATCTTTGTGGTGTTCTCTGTATTTCCTGGAGTTGAGTATTGACCTGTCTTGCTAGGTTGGGGAAATTTTCCTGGATAATATCCTGAAGAGTGTTTTCCAGCTTGATTCATTCTCTTCATCACATTCTGGTACACCTATCAAACGTAGGTTGGGTCTCTTCACATAGTCCCACATTTCTTGGAGATTTTGTTCATTCCTTTTGTGCTTTTTCTTTAATCTTGGTTTCTCTTTTATTTCATTGAGTTGATCTTCAACTTCTGATATTCTTTCTTCTGCTTGGTCAATTCGGCTGTTGAAACTTGTGCATGCTTGAAGTTCTCGTGTTGTGTTTTCAGCTCCTTCAATTCATTCATATTCCTCTAAGTTGTCCATTCTCGTTATCAATTCCTCAATCTTTTTCAAATCTTTTTCAAGGTTCTTAGTTTCTTTGCACTGGTTTAGAACATGTTCCTTTAGCTCACTGAAGTTTCTCATTATCCACTTTCTGAAGTCTGATTCCATCATTTCGTCACATTCATTCTCCGTCCAGCTTTGTTCCCTTGCTGGTGAGGAGTTTTGGTCCTTTTTGGAGGTGAGGTGTTTTGGTTTCGGTGTTTTCCTCCTTTTGCGCTGGTTTCTTCCCATCTTTATGGATTTATCCACCTGTCATCTTAGTATTGGCTGATTTTTCAATTGGGTCTCTGTGTGGACACTGAGATTGTTGATGATGAAGTATTTCTGTTACTTAGTTTTCCCTCTAATGATCTATCCTCTCTGCTGTATGAGTGCTGAGGTCCACCCAGGCCCTGCTTGTCTGGGGTATACCTGCAGCAGCTGCAGAACAATGAGGATGATACCAGTTTCTTCTTCTGCTGCCCTTCTTCCAGAATGATGCCAGCCAAATGTCAGTCTGATTAGTCCTTTTCTGGGGTGACTCCTTGGATATACAGGGGTCAGGGAGCTGCTTGAGGAGACAGTCTGTGCTTAATAGGAGCTCCAGTGCTGAGCTGTGAGCTCCGTTGTTCATTCAGGGTTGTTGGGAGGTTGTTTATGTCTGCTGCAATAGAACTCATAAAACACCACTCTTTTTTTTTTCACCCTTAGATGCTCTGTCTCAGGGAGTTGGGGCTTTCTTTATGAGTATCTCTTGCACTGTCCTGCCCCACTAGGTGGCAGTCTATTCACTATTTGCCTGCTGGGGCTCTGACCTGCTAGCACGGGTCCACCCTGTAGCCGCCTGGTGGAGTCTCTCTGTTATGGCAGGTTGCCTTGGCAACGGCAGGCTGCATCAGTCCTGGGCGGTACTTAAGTGGGGGTGCACTTCGTCAGCAATTGTGGACACCCCTCCCTGACCGGGCTGCACCATCCTAGATGCCGGCAACAAAACTCTCAGCCCCAAGCACCTCCAGTCACCTCCCTGCTTGTCCCCGTGAGTGTGGGACCCGCCAAGCCCGATCACCCAGCTCCCTCCCTCAGAGTCCGTCCTCTCTCTCTCTCTCTCTTCCTTTCCTTAAGCTGAAAGGTCGACTCTCTCACTGGCGCCCCAGGAGCCTGCCGATAGGGCACTGGGATCCGTGTGATCTCCCGTGCTGCCCACTACCCCGGCTCAGATCATGCTTCCCTGGAAACTCCTGGTCTGGCTCATTGTCCAAGTCCCGTTCAATCAGATGGACATGCCAATCTGCCCTTCGTTTCAACCCTAGTGAATCTGACGATTATGTGCCTTGGGGTTGCTCTTCTTGCAGAGTATCTTTGTGGTGTTCTCTGTATTTCCTGGAGTTGAGTATTGACCTGTCTTGCTAGGTTGGGGAAATTTTCCTGGATAATATCCTGAAGAGTGTTTTCCAGCTTGGATTCATTCTCTTCATCACATTCTGGTACACCTATCAAACGTAGGTTGGGTCTCTTCACATAGTCCCACATTTCTTGGAGATTTTGTTCATTCCTTTTTGTGCTTTTTTCTTTAATCTTGGTTTCTCGTTTTATTTCATTGAGTTGATCTTCAACTTCTGATATTCTTTCTTCTGCTTGGTCAATTCGGCTGTTGAAACTTGTGCATGCTTCGTGAAGTTCTCGTGTTGTGTTTTTCAGCTCCTTCAATTCATTCATATTCCTCTCTAAGTTGTCCATTCTCGTTATTTATTCCTCGAATCTTTTTTAAATCTTTTTTCAAGGTTCTTAGTTTCTTTGCGCTGGTTTAGAACATGTTCCTTTAGCTCACTGAAGTTTCTCATTATCCACTTTCTGAAGTCTGATTCCGTCATTTCGTCACATTCATTCTCCGTCCAGCTTTGTTCCCTTGCTGGTGAGGAGTTTTGGTCCTTTTTTGGAGGTGAGGTGTTTTGGTTTCAGGTGCTTTCCTCCTTTTTGCGCTGGTTTCTTCCCATCTTTATGGATTTATCCGCCTGTCGTCTTAGTATTGGCTGATTTTTCAATTGGGTCTCTGTGTGGACACTGAAATTGTTGATGATGAAGTATTTCTGTTACTTAGTTTTCCCTCTAATGATCTATCCTCTCTGCTGTATGAGTGCTGAGGTCCACTCCAGGCCCTGCTTGTCTGGGGTATACCTGCAGCAGCTGCAGAGCAATGAGGGATGATACCAGTTTCTTCTTCTGCTGCCCTTGTTCCAGAATGATGCCAGCCAAATGTCAGTCTGATTAGTCCTTTTCTGGGGTGACTCCTTGGATATACAGGGGTCAGGGAGCTGCTTGAGGAGACAGTCTGTGCTTTATAGGAGCTCCAGTGCTGAGCTGTGAGCTCCGTTGTTCATTCAGGGTTGTTGGGAGGTTGTTTATGTCTGCTGCAATAGAACTCATAAAACACCACTCTTTTTTTTTTTTCACCCTTAGATGCTCTGTCTCAGGGAGTTGGGGCTTTCTTTATGAGTATCTGTTGCACTGTCCTGCCCACTAGATGGCAGTCTATTCACTATTTGCCTGCTGGGGCTCTGACCTGCTAGCACGGGTCCACCCTGTAGCCGCCTGGTGGAGTCTCTCTGTTATGGCAGGTTGCCTTGGCAACGGCAGGCTGCATCAGTCCTGGGCGGTACTTAAGTGGGGGTGCACTTCGTCAGCAATGGTGGACACCCCTCCCTGACCGGGCTGCACCATCCTAGATGCCGGCAACAAAACTCTCAGCCCCAAGCACCTCCAGTCGCCTCCCTGCTTGTCCCCGTGAGCGTGGGACCCGCCAAGCCCGATCACCCAGCTCCCTGCCTCAGAGTCCGTCCTCTCTCTCTCTCTCTTCCTCTCCCCAAGCTGAAAGGTCGACTCTCTCACTGGCGCCCCAGGAGCCTGCCGATAGGGCACTGGGATCCGTGTGATCTCCGTGCCGCTGCCCACTACCCGGCTCAGATCACGCTTCCCTGGAAACTCCTGGTCTGGCTCATTGTCCAAGTCCCGTTCAATCAGATGGACATGCCAATCTGCCCTTCCAAATCTCAGATTGCCAGTTTAACAGGGCACCCAGACCAGTGAGTTCCACGCCGGTCCCGCTGTGGCGCCAGCCGAAGAGGCGGCGGGAGCCGGCTGCGTTAGCCGGCTGCTAGCGTCCCGTGTCTCTCCCACACCTGGGACTTTCAACGCTCTGTGGGCATAAAAGGAACATCCGAGAATGCGGCTAGGACTCACCCTCTGCGCCTTCACCGAGAGCTGCAATCCTGAGTCACCTCTATGATGCCATCTTGCCTCCCCTCCGAGGTTGGGTTTTTACTTTTATAAGTAAAATAACAAATTGGCAGGAATATCTCTTCATTGTTTGATATTATTTCCAACTAAATTTTATCCTCTGGGGAAGCAGAAACTAAGTTGTGTGTATTTCAGGAAACTCTTCATCATTAATGGTGCAATTTGGATTCGAGTCAAGCTTTTGCCTAGGAATTCATTTAGTGGTGGTAATAAAAAGTAGTTATTTGACAACTTATTTCTTCTCATCCTCAGCCCAATAAGTGAAAAAAATGACAGCAGCTCCATGATGGTGAGCTCCTGAAATTGGCAGACCCTTTATTCCACAGATACTGAAACCTGGGCACCTCTTTGAGGACCAAAGGATTCACACAGGGAGGGACATTCTCTTGCCGTATTATCGCTCTTTAACATTGTCTTTATTTTCGGCATCGTTTGCAATGATGAAGAACTAGCAAACAAAGAACAATGACCCTAAAATGCCCAAATCAATATTCTTACAAATTCTTGTACTTGACAATGTGGCATGACTTAATTTAGAATACATAAGTAAATAAGATCAAAATCTTATTCATTAAACAGTTTCTTATTATTTAGAATAAACTATGTATCATATGAGAAAAGATAATATTTTGTGGAAGCAAAATGTATATATCCCTTTACCTGGAGCAACAACAGAGTAGTATATATGGAAACCCTGAGGCAAGAAACAATGTCCAATGCTTAAGAGTCTAAAAGAATCACCATCTGGATCTAGAGTGTGCCATGGAAGGGAGCAAGTGGTGTGTTATGAGGCTGCAGAGCAGGCAGGGTGTTTCTGCCCTTGCCACATCATCTACTGGTCCTTCCTTTGCTTAGATAGCCTCTCTCACTTTTCAGACACACTCAAACAAACTCGGACAGCTTGAGCCCTTTATGACATGCTTTAAAGCTAACAAGACATTGTTTTAAAAGTGGTCTTAATTCCCTGCAAAATATGTTCTAATATAGAATGCAGTGTAATATATTATTTTAGAGACTATGAGAAAAACTGATTGCACCTCTCTCACTCACATGAAACATGGAAAATTCTGATTCAACATGTAAAATCTGAAATTCATATGCTAGACTGTGTTAGAGTGATGTCATTTGTCCATATAAAAAGGTAACTGCCCTGTTTTTGTCTTATTAGCTATTCTTGCTCTAGAATGAGCAAATGACTCAAGAGCAGACTTTACTATGAGGAGAAAGAAGGGAGAGAAAAAGAGTATATCTTTCTGAAGTATTTCAGCAGAAGATAACAAACATTACTGGAAAGAGCTGATATGAAACCTGTGTGCAATTTTAGGTACAGCCAGTACTTGCTTGACCTAATTCCTTTACAGCATGGCCAGGAGTCCTAATGAAATATGATATACAATTCCAGTTTTCCTTTGGATTTTGATTTCTATCAATGCTAAGGATGATTATTGTCAAAATAAGTGCTGATACCAGCAGTTAGATTCAAATCTATAATCATTTCTATCTGATAAAATCTGTATAGTCAAATTTTTATCACAAATTACCTACAGCTGACTATAAAAATACATGGATAATTTTTAAAATGCATTTTATTTATTTTTTTAATTTTTATTGTATTATAGGTTTTGGGGTACATGTGCAGAACGTGCAAGATAGTTGCATAGGTACACACATGGCAGTGTGTTTTGCAGCCTTCCTCCCCTTCACCCACATTTGGCATTTCTCCCCAGGATATCCCTCCCCAGTTCCCCCCTGCTGTCCCTCCCCCTTCCCCCCAATAGACCCCAGTGTGTAGTAGACCGCCTCCCTGTGTACACGTGTTCCCATTTTTCTCACCCGCCTATGAGTGAGAATATACGGTATTTCTTTTGCTGTTCTTGTGTCAGTTTGCTGAGAATGATGTTCTCCAGATTCATCCATGTCCTTACAAAGGACACAAACTCATCATTTTTGATTGCTGCATAATATTCCATGGTGTATATGTGCCACATTTTCCCAGTCCAGTCTATCATCGACGGGCATTTGGGTTGGTTCCAGGTCTTTGCTATTGTAAACAGTGCTGCAATGAACATTCGTGTGCATGTGTCCTTATAGTAGAACGATTTATAGTCCTTTGGATATATGCCCAGTAATGGGATTGCTGGGTCAAATGGAATTTCTATTTCTAGGTCCTTGAGGAATCGCCACACTGTCTTCCACAATGGTTGAACTAATGTACACTCCCACTAACAGTGTAAGAGTGTTCCTATTTCTCCATATCCTCTCCAGCATCTGCTGTCTCCAGATTTTTTAATGATCGCCATTCTAACTGGTGTGAGATGGTATCTCAATGTGGTTTTGATTTGCATCTCTCTAATGACCAGTGATGATGAGCATTTTTTCATGTGTCTGTTGGCCTCATGTATGTCTTCTTTTGTAAAGTGTCTCTTCATATCCTTTGCCCATTTTTGAATGGGCTTGTTTGTTTTTTCCTGTAAATCTAAAATGCATTTTAATATAGTAATATTCACTTTGTTGAGAAATTTGAGTTATGTATTATGTTTCATCCCAGATCTAGTCAATTAATTTCGGTGCTTTGAACATATAGTTAACCCAAAATTATATTTAACTTTTTAAATGTATACTGAAGAAACTTTAAATCCTGGATGGACGTCATGACGTAATGCCTACTATGAGGCTATGAGAAAGGAAATGTGACACCTGGGGATAAAAAACTACAAACTTATCAGCATCAAAGTGGGGACCCACAGTAGCCAAGCTGATGAGTAGCTATCCTCATATATGCAAGGCAGTTTTATGGCATCACAATGAAACTGGAATTTTGTGTATAAATATCATGTATTTAGTTAGCATTTATATAAAGAAACCAGTTGCTCTGAGTTAAAGAAGATAAATAAATGAACATATCCTATGATATACATTTCAAAAATAAAACAGATGGTTTTAGTACAGGAGGACAACAGAAATTTACTGATGGTGTTGAGTAGTTGAGTTAGATAAATTCTTTAAAGAGAGAAAACATAATAATTACATTTTCAATATACCAGAGGCCTTTAAAAAATCAATGTTTTTCTTTATAGTTTAATTCACAGAGTATGTAAAGACATCAGTACTTTTCTTAGGGCATTGTGATTATCCTTACACAATAATCCAAAGATCATTTCATAAAAAATAAGCATGACCTATCTTGCAATCACATGGTTCAACCTTGTATTTTCTTTTTCTTTTTTGAGATGGAGTCTCACTCTGCTGCCAGAACTAGAATGCAGTGGCGTACTCTCGGCTCACTACAACCTCTGCCTCCAGGGTGCCAGCAATTCTCCTCAGCACCCACCACCACATCTGGCTAGTTTTTTCTTTTTAGTAAATATGGGGTTTCACTATGTTGGCCAGCCTGGTCTTGAGCTCCTGAACTCAGATGTTCTGCCTATGTCAGCCTTCCAGGGTGCTGGGATTACAGGTGTCAACCACTGCACCCAGCCTAACCTTGTATTCCTTAAAGTTTGCAGGATAAAATATGACTAGTTCCCTGTACATTTCTGACAGTTATTGTTAGAGATGTATGAATGTGCTTGTATGATTAGAAGAATAGTAATTAAAGGCCCATACCAGAATAAAGAGGAATCTAAACAAATAACTTCTGCCCTTAAAGACTAAAGACAGGTATCATCTTAAGCAAGATTCTAGAAAAGGCTAAGGTGAACTTTCATCATTTGTGCTACTTTTCCATTTTCAGTGCCACTTTTAGACTTGCATAAGGAGGTTTCTTGCTCTAGACCCAAGCTTGAGAGCAGTGATCCTCAACATATCTGTGATCAAACACTAAATTTGTATTCCTAATTCTTTCAAGTTAAAAATTTTCACAAGATGTAACAATGACATTATGGCCATTCCAAAGTGCAACAAAAGTCTTTCACTGCTTATTCTCAATATTCTCAGTATCTATACTTTCCTTTTGATAGATCATTACCAAGGGCATGTGCACTGACATTAAGGTGCAGAACTTATTTTGGGTAGCACTACTTTTGAGGGCCCTAAATGTCACAAACAAAACAGAAAGACAATAACTTTAGAAAACAGAAATTGACATTTCTGTCATCAGGTCTGGCAGTCAGTCCAGGTACCACACAACTCCTAATTCTAAACATCCCCCCTCAAGATGGATACCATTCAAGTCCAAAGAAAACTGCTGTTGCTTCTTATCTGTGGACTGGGGTCCCAGGAAGTGGGGAGGTGAGTGTACCAAAATGCAACACACATTTGAGCATGGTCCTGGGGCCAATATTGAAGACAGCCACTGCTTTGGAGTGTGGGGAGGAGGTAAGCAAAGGTAGCATTTACCTCAGAGAAAAAAATTAGCTTATCAAATATTTCCTCTTTGTCAGCATGCCTGTAATAGGTTCATACATAATAAAACATTATTTCCCAGTAATGAAAAACATTAATTTTTTTCTTTCTCTTTTTGTTCTGATACACGGTTCCCAGAGATATGTGATATTGTTGCCTAGGCCATATGAGGAACACAGGACAAAATTAATTAAAAATTTTTTAAATAAATAAATTTGCATCTTCATATACACATATCAATCACATACATAAGAGAAAGTATTAAGCCAATTATAAACTTTGACAACTAGATGGATATTTATTGCTAGAATAACAAATGATATTTTAAAGACAAAATATCAGCTTTATAAATACTATTAATATAAGATGTTTAAAATTATTTATTTTTGCACAGTTTTATATTTACAAAAAAAGTTGAGAAGAAAATACACAGAATTTCCATATGCTCTATACTCAGTTTCCCCAATTATTAACACTTTACATTAACACGGTTCATTTGCGATAATTAGTAAACCAGAATTGAACCATTGTTATTAACTATACTGTGCACAGTATTCAGAATTGCTTAGCTTTTTCCTACATTTACTACTTGCGTCTCCTTGGGCACCTCTTGGCTCTTACTGTTTCTAAGGCTTCTCTTGCTTTTTTATGACTTTCACAGTTTTGAGGATTATTGATAGCATGCTTTATAGAATGTCCTATTTTTTTTAATGACTATACTGGTTTTATGGATTTGGGGGAGGAAGACCTCAGAGGTGAGGTACCATTCTAATCACATCATAACTAAGAATATGTGACTTATCACTATTGAACTTAATTGCCTAGTTTGAGGTAGTGTTTGTTGGGTTTGTCCATTGTACCTTTTTCTCCCATTTCCATATTATACACTTTGGAAGGAAGTAACCATGTGAAGCCTACACTTAGAAGTCAGGAATTACACTATACCATTTTGATGGTGGAATATCTAAATTATTTAGAATTCTTCTGCATAGATATGTCATTATTCTCTTTTATTTATTCAATTGTTATCTATATTATATGGACTCACAGATAGTGATTTTATACTTTGTCACATAATCTAATGCTAATATAATTTTTAACTTTTGCTCAAATGGTTCCAGCTTTGGCCATTGGGAGCTCCTTCAGTTGGTTACTGTACCCCTTTAGCATAGCCTTATTGTACTTTTTAAGTTTCTGCTTTTGTTTGTTCGAGTTTTGTTTTGTTTTACCACTTGCTTACTTCCTAACACTAAAAAAAAAATGCTCCAAGGGTTGTATATATTGAATTTTTCCAAAGAATCCTAGTTTTTAAAATTTGAGAATAGCATTAGAAATCAGGAACTGATTTTTTTAAAAAAAGAAAGACCCAGAAATGGATGGTAGGTGTGTTTATTGTCATAGGGCTGTGACATATACATGTATATATTAACTCGCTGTATACACGTATCTACAAATAGTTCTATATGTAACTATCTTTATTAGGCCAAACATGGAGATCATACTGATGTCTCCAACTCTGAACTGTTACCACATGAATCACTGTAAACTCCTTCCCTTACTTATCTATAACCCTCATCTCTAACAGTGAGAAACCTGGCTCCTGGAGTTTGCCAAACATTTGCTGAACTATTCAACTCCAGTATAACCATATAGCACTATAAGAATTGCCCATACATATTTCAGTAACAATCAACTTTATCAACTAAAGTGCAATGCATATATACATCTTTTTTCATCCTTTGTCTCATATGCTCCATATCCAAAGCTAATGAGGTCACCATGTTTTTCTCATCCTCTTTAGTGAACTCTTTTCATATATTCCTAATAAAGTTTAATGATTTTACTATACTCTGCTTTCTGTCCTGAGATTTTCTGACCTCCTGCATGTTTTTAAATTTAAATACATTAAGGTACTCATATGTGGAACAAAAGTCTATGAATTTTGACACTTGTATTGTGTCTTGAATTCATCATTATAATCTCATATAGAATAGTTTCATAACCCATAGTACCCCTTGTGTTGCACCTACTAAATGGTCTACTCCTTCCCATGACAAGCTCCTGAAAAATACTGATTTTTTACAATCACTTGAATTTTGCTTTTTGAGAATGCCATATATTAGAATCATACCATTTTCAGCCTTTAAAGTGACTTCTTTCATTAGCAATCTTCACTTAAGATTCATCCATGTATTTTCATAGCATAACATTTCATTTCTCTTTTTACTGAATATTCACTTGTGTGGATTTACTAAGTGTGTTTATTTACCTATTGAAGGTCATTTTAGTTACTTCCCTTTTGGTGATCATAAATAAAATTATTATAAACATTTGCTCATAGCAGACACTGGAGATGATACAAAATTTGAATAAAGGGGAAGCAAAAAGCCAAAGCTATAAGGGACACAGAATAAAGGAAAAGAAAGAAGTCTAAGCAGCTGAGTAGATTGTTCAGTAGCTTCCAGGCATGGAGAATACTGATGTTTAAGCTGAAGTCTTGTCCTACTAAGAGGAGATATTATAATAGACTTCCATCAAAACCTTAGAAGATTCCATTTTAGGAATAAAGACCATGCCCCAAGATGACGGAATTTGCCCTAGAACTAAATGCAAAG